>AYJT01068626.1:0-12448 GCA_001278415.1 Ocimum tenuiflorum
TTTTCTCATTAGTTTTTTACTTATGAGTTATGTTGGTTCCAAATCAGAATTTATAATAAATTATGAAATGTTAAGAAATAATTGCGTAATTAGTAGGCCCTTAAGTATACCTCAGCTGACTTATGAGCAAGTCAGTTGGCTCTTTAAAATGTTGTTAATGAATAGGATTAAAGTCACTTGCATTTATACTCCAGCTACTGATGGTAGTTGTGTTTTAAATCAAATATAGAATAAACAAAGTACTGAAAGCAAGTAAATAACACAGGATATATAGATGTTCGGATGTAAATATCCTACGTCCTTTATTCCTTCTCCACAAAGGAAAATCCACTATAGATAGTTATACACGGTGTTTCAACACGGTTTACAATCAACTATATTCTCTAATGGAGAACTTTCTTCTTTCTCAGTCACAGGCACGATTGAACTCGAAACTTTATCGGAATCCGCTTCCTAGACTTCTTGTTCTCCAGGTTGAAGGTTTGAGTTTCCTTCACGAACGTTGACTGGTTGAATTGGTCTCAGATATGAATTTGGGAAGTTTCAGAAATCTTAAACTCTGAACAACTATTGGTTCTCTGGTGGTCTCGAGTATAGAATACTCAGAAAGCTTAAAAACTACAGAGAGAGAGAGAGAGAGCTTTAGATTGCAGTAAGGTTTTCGTTGATGTTCGGATCACTTACACTTTCACAGATTGATGGCTCCTCTATTTATAAACCACGATTTGAATAGTATCCGTTGGAAGCAACAGAACAATAGTCGCTTTCAGGCGTCAGAAGATATGGCCATTGATGTCCTTTTTGCAGTGTTTAGCAGTTCTTTATCCATCAGACTCTCAGCTACGGTTATTGTCCGCTAGATAATGACTAATTGTCTGACTACCTTTTAAGGTAATTTCTGAAAAGTTAGCTCTACTGTAGGTTTGATTAATTCTGAAATTCCTCTTTTGTCTCTCAGTTGTTCGAAGGACAACTCGGTTGGATGGCTGACTTGAACTGAAAAGTTCTTACGGACTTTTCTTGAACGGAAAGTCAATTATACTTTTGTAGTCAACTATGAGAGTCAATCTTGTCTCTCTTAGATGTCAGTTCAGCTAGAACTGTTAGTTGTGTTCCTCACAACTGACTTGATCAGTTGTGGTCTTGAAATCTCCACAGCTGGATAGACTTAGCTGCGGTTTTAATCTTCATTTTCAGCTCTTGTTGGACTTAAACTGTTACAAATTATTCTATACAAGAATTACATTCTAAACTTAGTTATACACTAATGGTGTTTGACATAACTCAAAATACAATATCCTATTGTCAGATTTTTTGACAAAATAAAACAGCTGATCGTCATGTGCACCATATATTGGCCACTCTATTAGCTAGAGATCTACCGATATAATATAGATATATAATTAGATATTGAACATGCAAGGGAATAACTATCCTGAATGATCAAAATAATTTTGGGTATACAATACCCAAAAACAACAAATTATAAGAAAAATAATGTGTAAGACATTGTTATAACATTATGAAGTTTAAAACTGATGGTCGTAAATCAATCTCTTAATTCAGTTTTTTTGGCATTGGATGAGCAATTAAATTAATTTTCAAGTACCGAATTGACAATTATCTAATAAACAAATTATGAAATGATGATTGGGTTTATTGCATTTTAATATATGTGGTAACTAAATAACCTTTTAAGCATTACGATCAATTACTTTACATATATTACGACCTGAACTAGACTTTTCCATTACGCATGATGAGTTTTTCCATTACTCTGTGTGTGTGTGTGTGTTCTTTTGAGCAGATTTCCATTACTCTGTTAGTACTACACATACTTTAATGTTTTAGTGCTAATATTACAAAGAAAATTGTACTTATGAATAAGAAAATTATTTTTTGGATTTTTTCGAGGTGGTGGTGGGCGGCGGTGATGGCTGAGCTCCAATGAGGGGTAGAGGAGAGGGAGTTCGTGAAAGTGTGTGCAAAATCCCACATAAAATAATAAATTATAAATGATATATATACCCACGTTTTTTTTTCTAGATTTAGATTAAATCATAAAATAAACTGTGGAGTGTAGAGTGCTCATACGGTCTCCAAATCGTGCAAAACTAAATGTTGTTGGTTTTGTACCGAAAATAGTTATTTTTATGTGCCTTGATCAAATATGAGTTGAAAATAATTAAATTTGTCATCATGGGCCCAAAAGCATGTTATTTTTTGAGGTCCATTCCAACTTGTTTTTTTGGTAATCTTATTTGTAGCCCCGTTTTACTTAATATAACCCCCATTTTTATATAAATACAAATAATTTTTGAACAGACAATTATATCTCTATAGTCCCAGTATTTATAAAATTCAAAAAATAAAACTATGTGTACAGCCCGTGAAATTCAACACCATAAAAATGGTTGCTCATAAACTTGAAATTCAATGTTTCCAGTCGTCTAATCAAATTAGTTTCTGCACAAAATCATTTCAAAGTTGAAATCTTAGAAATTGTAGAACTGGAGCACTATTTTTTATTAACCTTCAATGAGCAAGCCTCCGTTGAGATTTTCAACTTTGCAGCTTCACACAAATTGTAGAATTGGGTTTTAAAGAATTGATCAAGTTTCCAGAGCCTTTCATTTTCATTTTCGGAACTGTGACGTTTTTCTTTAATCTTGGGAGAGCAAAGAAAAATGAAAGTAAGAGCACAACTTTTAATTTCAAAACAACCCAGATTGGTCAAAACAAAATGAGTTAAAGAATTCTAAAATATAGGAAATTCTGATATGCTATTCTTGAAATAAGAGAGGTTGTATTGTTGTTTGATTAATTCCTTCAAAATAAAAATCTCATAAGTGGCGAAAGAAAATGTTTGTTTGATATGTGGCGGGCTAGAGAAGAAGAAGAAGAAGAATTTCTTTTGAGAAAACAGTATTTCACAGGAGTAGAGATTGTGATGTTTTCATGCTTAGAAGTATTTGCATCCTACAGAGAGTGGGTCTGGTTTATGAAAGAAAATAAAAGCCATTGATCCATAAATTGATTTTGAATGAGCGGGTGCTATAAATAAGTCCATTTCAAAATCGCTTATATATTAAATTATTATTGGGGACTAAAATGGGAACTACAAATAAAATCGGCTCTTCAAAATTAATCCAATGGCTGCTAGTTAAGGCCCATTAATTTTTTTGAAGCCCAATATTTGATCAACTAAACTCACAAAATTGTTTCCCTGTCCGATTCGTTGGAACGATCATCTCTATCGCTCTTCTCCGGTTAACTTCATTTCATTCGAAGATTTCCGCTTCCATTTTGTTAGTTTTTATCGTTTCTGCAGTTTCCCTCAACTAATCGTTGTTTATAGATTTGTGTCGTCTTTTTTTCAGTTTATTCTTTTCGTTAAATTGGGTATATATTGAGGAATTTGTGAATTGTTGTCCTTGTTTGATTGATTATATGGTTTTGCTTCATTAATTTTTATCCATCCATCTAATTTAGGAACGACTATTCTGGATACCAAATGTAATAACTTATAATTTAGAAACGAGTATTCTGGATACCAAATGTAATAGTTATGGTTGTATTTGATTTTCTTTTTTAGGATCCTTTTTCATTTTTCGGTATGATACTATCAAGTAGAATCATAAATGTAAGAAATTTTCAGAAGAAAAAGAGAGGTTTTTTTGGATAATTTTACTTGATACTCTTCCACTTGTCGCGTTAGTACATATATACGAACAATGACCCTATAGGGAAAATATATGACGGTGTGGTGCGTAGTGTCCACCTTACTCACAAGTGGGTGCGGCCTCACACGGATCCACACTGTTTATGCGAGTGTAGTGGGCGATCGTATTCCACCATTGTAGCATATAATTTCTCTTACCCTACGGTACAAATGCCGAGGAATTATTCTACCACTAACAAGGGTTTTCTATGCTACCTATTTCGGTAGATTTCATCTCTTTGCGACACATGGGACCAAATGAAGTGGGTCCATACATTGACAGAGGTGGACACTACCAAATTAGATAACTTAGACCGGTAACTGATACACTATGCTTGCTGGGAATAAGACAAGTTGACGACTTCCTTGTCCTCACTCAAGAATCACGAGCCTCATTAGAGATTGGCATCATACCCTCCACATTCTACAAAAGAGTGACAGAGTTATGGTGTACAGGTATCATAAAAGGTTTAACTGCCCGAAATACACAACTTTTCATATCCAGTTTACAATTATAACAACACTATCATGCCGACATTTAATATTTGTTTCAATTAAAACACCCCCTTTTTTCCAAGACCTTTTCCGTGCATATCAAACTTTCGACTAATTAAAACGACACATTTTTCAACTAGATGTTTCCACAGCGTAGGCAGAAGTGAAAGTCCACGTATAACTATTGGCCGCCAAGAAACTTGGGAAAATTTAAAAGGTTGAGTTTTTAATTGCAACAACTAAAAGGTGGTGTAATTTCAAATTGAATAGAGGTTACGCCTTTTTGTACTTAAACTTTAACAAGATAGAAACAACTGTCAAAATAATTATAATATGATAATCGTAAAAATAATGTGAACGACTGAATGCATTGAGAGAGCACAATCCCCTTCAGACCAGGTTGTTATGGTGCAATAATGAGACATAACAGGGATTAAGGGTAGCATCCATATTCGTACAGAGTAATGATATATCACAGCCACTTACCTTAAGAGTTGTGTTTAGGTTATTCCTTGCATTACTAAGGAGCTTTATCTGGTCACGATTTTCAATCGATGTTTGGCATTCTCGACGTAACCTTTTAATAAAGAAAGCCCAAGGTCATGTTAAAGCATCAGCAAGAAAAGCATGGGATTCATTCATTTACCAAGAAAACATTCATAAAAAAAGATGATTATACACATACTTTTCAATCTCAACAAAATTTTCCCTGAGATGAGTTATCGTGGTCTGAGATATGGATAGTGTATCAAGACCTGCTTGTGCCTTGTTAACCTGAATTTGAAGTTCAGAGATTTAAACGTCTTGAAATAGAGCGAGGAAAACAGGTTTGTGCAGGATCTGCTATCAATTCTTAGAAAGCTAAAGCGGACAGTATTAATTTATACCTGTTCAGCAACCATTTTACTGAGATGAGCATCATTTTCCTGACACCAAACCATAAAGAAATTCGCCATCACCATATAAATTTATCATCGCGTAATGCAAGCTAAAAGTAATGAAAAGAAAAGAAAACAAAGGGAAACTAATTACGAAAATATCGAGACTTCTAAATTCTAATGATCCGAAAAAGGGCACAAGACGTACTCTATAAACAAAGCTATCTCAGAAACTAATATTTGGCAACGCAGTGACCGTTGCATACAGAAGTAAAGCTCCTAATGTCCATGATGCTTCATTTCCAATAGCATGACTGAGAAGGTTATAATTGCCTGAGTCCTGAAATGAAAGATGTCCTAAATAATTGGGGTGATGTCCTAATTAAGTACATCTGAAAGAGAATGAAAAGGGTGGAACTGGATTCTTCGTGCATGTAGATCAAAGCCCAGAGAGCGTGGGGGAAATATTTCTAACTCTTCAAAGAGTAATTAGCATGCTGAAGGTTGAACACAAAGTACCAATACAGAATCTGGTTATACCCAATTAGCTTCAAATAAACCCCTGAAAAGCTGGTTCTCAATCTTCAGCAAATAATTACGAGCGGGAATAAAAAGGAAAAGAGAAGCAAAAGGAAGAGTGTGATCCTTATTAATCTATTTAGATGTAGCAAATAAACAATGTTAACTACATCATACCCTAAAGGACTCCTCCCTTCCAACATTACATTACCAATAAAAAAAACTTGTCCAAATTTAACAAAGACGAGACAAATAAAACACTTGTTAGGATTTTAAAAACTAACAAAAACATCTGTTAAGATAGAAAGGAAAGGCAAGATAACATTCATCAGAAAATGAAACAAATAGATGTTCCTAGTCCATCAAAATTTCAAGCATCACAACCTCAACAAACATCAAGAAACAGCTCATTTCCCTGCCTCAATTTCACTGCAGTGTTTCAAAACCTAGAATTACATAAACCAACACAACTGACAAAAACTATTCATAAATCTCATCTCAACTCAACGAACTAATGCAACAAACACAAGCAGATCAGGTTACAGAGCAGAAATATTGCGTAATTGATCAGATAAGCCTCTAAACTAACCTGTTGACGGCCAACGTAATCAGCTTTGATCGACGCGATGGATAGCAAATGCTCCGGCAGAGACAGCAGCTTCGCCACCTCCCGCACCGCCGCCTCCTTCGCCTCCATACCGAGGTCCTCCGCCGAGCTCAGAGTCGGAAATTGTCAGCAATTTGTTTTCTAAAGTTGGAAATTTGCAAAATAGTGTAGTCAATAATGGTCTAAATTCTAAACTGGATCAAAATTGAATAAACAAGACCTGCAAGTTTGTAACAACTTTATTTAGCCCAGTGGGCATAAGGACCGATAGTATGACGGTTTTGGGCCTTCGTGTTGGGCTTGTAGCTGCCATAAAAGGCCTACCCCTTACACATTTGTGGTAATTTAATTTTCTAGATAGCATATGATTATATAAATGATACAATAAAATTGGAGAATCATCAATTGCATGACATCTTAAAATGTATAAATGAATTTTATGTTTATTAAAATTGATAATAAAAATAAGGAATAATAGAAACATAAGAAAATAAATAAAATACAATAAAAGAAAGACAAGAAAAAGATGAACTAAAAAAAACTTATTAGTTGTAAAAATAAAGTCATTTTCAATTATATTTAATAAATGCGTGGCGTTCATAGGAATAGAATGTGGAATTGAAGGCATATCAACCAAAAAGTAACACAAAATTCAACACGAAACTCCTATCCATATATATTCGTATTTATTTGTTAAATAGACCGTGAGATGCATTAAGTGATATGACAAGAATCAATTTAGACAGCTCAAAATAAATCCATAACACGATTGTCTACACCCTACAACTTAAAAGAGTAGTTGATTTTCATAAGTCAAACTCTATATTGTTGTAGATTTTTTTTGAGTAATTATATTGTTGTAGAATTAATTGCGTGTGTGTAAGGTCATTTGTCAATCTTGTTCTCTCCGACCAAACGTTCCATGTCAACGATGGGTAGATGAGATTGTTGTCGAGAATATATGGGTTAGGTACACTTAACTCCCATTTTTCAAATTCTTTTTTGATACATGGAGGGGCATTTTTGTAACTTTTCTAATCATTTTCGATTTTCATTGATCATGACATCCACTACTATTAGTATGTTTTAAACTTACCATCTCAGATTGCAAGTGGACGAAGCTGTCGAGTGACCCATTGGCCCTTGGGCAGAAGAGAATGGATTGTAGCTGGATACAAATGTGCCAGTTATTAAACACATTTTCTATATTTATTATATCACGAGCTTGAGTTATTATGGAGATATTATAATGAGATTTATTATAATATTGCAAGAATTAGTTAAGGACTATCATGAACCTCAAGTAAGTGAGTAATGTTGTTTAACATATACAAGTTACATTTGATATAGTAGTTTCTCACAATTCGTAAATTGATGTCATTCGTAAATTCTAATGTACATTATCATATTATTATGGTAAGTTAGTCTATGCGAAAGACTAGATATCCATCAGAAGTCAAAGTAACATCCTTTGATTTTTACCAATCTATAAAAATGCAATATACAGTAGATTTATTGTCCTAATTATAATAATCAATTCACCGCACTTCACATATATAATTAAATAAGATGTCACACCGACTCTTTATGCGTGTAACATATTCTCTGAGTATCACTCGTAATGCTGGCTGAAATATATCATTTTCTTTTAATTAAAATTATTAAATCATGTTTCAAATATTTTTCAATATAACTTAAACTCATGATGTATTGAACATGTATAAGCCGTTTTAATCAACCACATCCTAAGTTGATGACAAAATATATCATTTTAATTGTCGAAAGGTATTACCATGAATTAAAGAAGATATCATTTCAACCCAAAACGTGTGGTTCAGTAGTAGAGATTGATCCACGCTTAAACAAAGTCAGGTTTTCGAATCATGCCTTGTGCATGCAACAACGTTAAATCTTGGGGTTAGCTATCCCGCCCTTTGAAGTGTCTGTAACTCAGCGGCCTGCAACGTAGCGAGGAGATTAGTCACTCCCTGCTATCGACGGTGGATACTCTACAATACATAAAAAAAAAAAGAAGATATCATTTCTTAAAGTGATTTATTTTAGTACTAGAAGTGATTATAATTTCTAAAATACCACCAGGTTTTTTAATATATACATTTCAGTGTTTTTTAGTCTGTATTTCAGTATTGAAATTGTCCAATATGAAAAGTGATTTCTTTAATGAAATGATATATATACACACACACACACACTCTGCAGTCGGATTGCATAAAAATGATTTCTTGCGATAATCACATGGTACTTTAATTTTATTTTACGTAATTAAATTGACATCCTAGTCTTTTCATGAATTTAATTCTAGAAAAAACATGTATAGTCAATGAAGCTAATCGAAATAGCCAGCTTGTATTGGCCACTCCATCATTTGATTTAATTAAATTTTATTGACTTTTTTATTTATATGACTGGACTTTGGAATAAGACTCTTAATCTCGTAATCGGAAGAAGATAAAATAAAGAATAAATAAACTTTCTAAATTTAGTTTTGTGTTTAAATATTTATGATTTTTTTAAAAAAATAAATTATGCTATACAATTAATTAAAAACTTATTACTTTGTAATTAAAGTATATTGAAAAATTAATAAAAGTTTTTCAAAGTTTAGAATTGTAAATTACATGCTAATTTAGTAAACGAGCTTTCTCACATGCTTACGAGGTGATTACAATTAAATTCAAATTTGATTCATCTAATTAACTAACGAGTATCACTAAATGAGTTTGAAAGAATTTTTATCGAATCCAGTCTTATGAGTATAATGACTCTTTTGAACTTAACATTCTAAAATTCCACGGTTTAATTACATAAGGAAGACCTAAAAAGCATATAAAACATTTGACCAGCTATATATCTTGGCTAATATTGAACGGCATCTAATAATGATTATGTTAATTATTTGAGGTTTATTAACCTTTCTTTTATAATCTAATGCTTATCCAATACTCAACTTTAATTTAACCACCATTAAAATTCGTTGAATGAGTCAAGAAGCACACACATATATGAGTAGGCTTTTGAAGATTAATCTTAATTACCATTTGTAGAGTGACAAACGTTTAGGTTACGTAAATTCATATCGGTTCCGCCCCAGTTAAGAATCATGAATAGAAAAGAAGAATTCGACAACAATAAAATATATTTCAAAGCAATTAAAGGAATATTTTGAATTAGCTTAAAATGGGCAGTTTTCTTCAATATAATTTTAGTTCAAAGTCAAATACTTAATTTGAAATCAATTGTCGAAATGCGTTCTTAGTTTTTGTTTAGGTATTAGTTTCTACTTGATCATTTCCATTTATCATGTTATGAAATGATAAGATTTTGGTTATAAAAGGTATTGTACGTCTCGATGGATCAAGTTGATGGCATTTTCTTGTGGAACTTGAAAGGTTTATTATCATGTTAAAATCTACTGTTGGAATCTAATTCTAATGTGATAATAAGATCAATTGGTATGACTTTTAGATGAACAAAAATTAATCAAATAAGTTGTCAGAAATTCATCATCAATTAATCGATATATATGTGAATTAATTGAGGATAAACCAAGTAAAATAGTTTCAATTATTATTTTTTGTTTTTTAGAGGGTTGTGTAATATTAACTGTTATGAATGATTTTGTTGTAAACTTGGAACTCAAACGAAAACCGATGGATGAGATGAAAAATTGACAATTAATCGGCAAGACCATGACAATTAACCTTGGGTAATTTGTTCGAAGGCTAGTGCTAGACTTTTTATTTCTTGAGAAATAAGTTTGAATATGCACGTGTGGATGTGTGAATGAATGGGTAAATATTTTGCTATAGCGACTTATTTATACATGAAAATGATACATTCTTTTTTTAGTTAGCTCTAAGATTTTCTCACGTGTTGTGCATGCTCATATTTGTTCAAGAAGCTTCCGGCACATCAGTATGTGTGTTCGTAGGATAAGCACAGTTGTTTTGAGTCATTCATGTTTTGAGGATTGCTTCATATATATCCTCGAAAGTTGTCTAGAGTGACCTCCAAGAACTGTCGTATAGGTCCTCAAGGATGGTTTTTAGGACTATTTCGAACAGAACCTCGAGCATGTTGATCTTGCCTTCGAGCTTGGTCAGTGTTGGCTTTCAATTTGGCTGCTTTTGCTACTCTTTCTTGAGTTGTTCTAAAATTTTTTATTGCATTTCGTTCTATTGATTGATTCTATCTCTTTGTGAACCTCATAGATTGCGTTCCGTGCATTTTGGATTTTTACTGGGAAGAATTATTTTGCCACCACCAACTAGAAGGAATCTTCAATATAGAATTCATCATGAAGGTGTATACACAAAAGTTATTTTGGAATGAAATGTTATACAAGAAGAGGACCCCCCTCTGAAAATAGTAGTGATTGCTTCTTACACGTAATGATGCATTAAGTAATCTATATTGGTTTGTTAATTATTTCGATTACCTCTAAAGAATACAACAAATGAGACTGAGAAAGATGCATTGAGATATAGCATATAGGTAAATTATAAACAACATAATCATATAGTTTATGGTACATGATAGAAAAAGTTGATTGTAACTGGACGAATAAATGTTAAGACAAAACTACTTTTCATTGTCATGCAAATTCCTAGAATGGGATATTTTACCGATCGAATTCAATGAAGCTTTGAATATTTTGCTAGCATTATAGTTGTTTACTTTAATATGAAGTATACCCAAGTTGCATTAATCTATTTGTACATTAAAAACCATACTTTTAAGCTTCCCTCAAAATATATTACTTTAAATATCATTAATCCATATAAACAAATTGAGAAACGAACAATTTAGTTGTAAAATGTTTTATATGACAAATATTATGTTATCATACAATCTGATAATAATTTATAAATTTATTCATTTATTTTTTAACGAGAAATTTTTCTATATAATTATGCATTTATTGATCTATATGTGTATTAGAATTTAGAACAACACCTCAAGGTTCCTTTGAAAAAAACTTACTTTAAATATAATATTTATTTATTTTAGCCCCAAATAATTGATAACAACGTGCACACACTACATACCCTGCATGTGACAAAATAGTAATATCTTAAACTAAATATATTCCCTTCGCTGACGTTCCTAGAGGTGGACATTAATATTCAATCGCCGCTTACTCCACGCCCAACTCAAAAATAAAAAATCCTAAAGCGAACATCCATTATTTATGTTGATATCATAATTAGTATGTTAATATATTAACGTAAAAATGGACTTATTAATATATTATTAGTACAAATTTTGAATACGCATTTTCTCGTTCACTTCCAATTCTTCAATATTTACAAAGCACGGTTTATGATGGGTACTATTTTTTTAAGAAAGTCATATTTTATTATAATTAATGACGTGGTATTTTAAGTTTTTGGTCAGGAAAATAAAAATGTTGTTGTGTTATTGCAGTTAATATAGATAGATTTAAATGGTGAGTTCCAGAGCAATGATAATGACAATATTATCTCTGATTAATTATGATTTTATGATAGATAGGGTTGAAATAAGAAAATGATGAGCGCATGCATTAGAATTGTAAAAAATGAAGTAAACGTGAGATAACAATTTTCTTTCAATTCCGAGCCTCCATCAAAAGAACAGAAAAAAACCAATAGTATAACAATACCTATCTTCACAGGTACAATAATTCAATTCCACCATAAAAAAGAGTAGGCAATCTATCTATAAATCATGAATTACAAGATCCTTGAGTTTTCGATTATTAGATATTTTATTGAAAACCAGATGAATGATTTTACATTCAGAACTCGGGCGTCACTAACTACAATACATTTTCATTTAACTTATTGTCAGGACTTTTTTTCTATCAATCCTTTTTTATTTTTTATGAGTTCTTTTCTTCCATCAATCTTGATAAAATATTTTAAGATATATTAATACTTTGTTATTCGAAAATTGACATAATGTTTTTAGCAATATGAATCGCCATCTTTACACATAATTCATGTAAGGTACGTCCCTTTTTTTTATGGTTCTCGTCAGTTATCAATTACAAACCTTTCATTTTGAGTGAAACCCAATCTTATGCTCAATATAATATGTAACTATCAGTTAAATTTGATGATTAAAAAGGCACATTATAATTTCTGCATGCTAGTAAAATAAATCGCTGGAAAATAACTGGAAAAGAATAGAACCAATTGGAATAACTAAGAAATAAATCGAGAT
>AYJT01068652.1:0-17295 GCA_001278415.1 Ocimum tenuiflorum
GTTGAATTCCTGGATTTTGATGGGGGATTTATGGGTATGATTGAACGAAGAAGAAGATGAGGTTGAGGCGTGGGATTCCGCCGTGGAGATGGATGATTCAGTTTTGCAGGAGAGATACCCCATTGTTGATGAAGATGGAGCTCTGTTCTTGTTGCATGTGATGTGTTTTTTATGGCTTTCAGAATTGGCAAAGGTGGCTTCATTTTCATTTTCCTTTTTTTTTTTACTATGAAGAAGATAATTCATAATTCACAGTCGATAAAATATTTTAATAATAGTTTGAAAATAATATATACCAATATACCATATTAAGCTTATTATACACAATCATGCATTTAGAGGCATTGGTATGATTCATTTTTTTCTTTTTTCTTTTATATTTAGACTAAACTCTCAAAATTGGATCAAAAATTTTCAATTACATAACAAACTATCCAAATTTTTATTTACATGACAAACTATGTAAATCTTATTCAATTATATGACGGATAGTTTTCTCCAATGACGAAACTGATCGTATATAGTTGAACTTTCATGTCACCAGTTTAGTACGACGGTGGAAATTTGATTAAAACCTAAAACCGAGCAATTTGACAGTGCACGGTTAGCATTCCGTCATAAAAAAATAATAAATAAAATTCAAATGATATATCATGTAATTAAAAATTCAAATAATTTATTTTTTTTAAATCATTTATCATAGCTCGTTTCATATTTACTGTAAAATAGTTCACTCTTTCACTGTCATCCACGTGGTGATTCGAGTGACTTTTTTATTGGTTGAGTGGGTGAAATTAAAATGGAATCCGAAGACTTGGTTTGGCAGCTCATTGCAGTGTAATGCGGGTTGCAAGATTTGATTCTTTTTTATATTTTTTTATTATTACTTTTTTTTTATTTTGAATGACAATAAGATTTGGTTATTATTACTAGAGACATATTCTAATAAATGCCATTCTTGTCTTTGACAATGAACCGAATTTATATCTCTGTGCTTTCTGCATATGATACAATTTTACATTTAATTGTTTGGTTCCTATTTGTCAAAGTTGTTTTACATCAACTGGAGATCGAGGTTTGTGTTAGTTTGTAAAGGTGAGGGTATTCTACCCTTACAAATCGATTTTGTAGGAGTGAATGGAGCTCAATAACAAAATTTAATATGGTATCAGAGTCAACCCAGTACGATGATGAGTGCCACTCAAAATCGCTGGTTATAAGCAGCGTTTGAGATATAGTTCCATGCTGCGCGTGAGGGGCGTGTTAAAGTTGTCCCACATCCACTGGAAATCGAGACGTGTTAGTTTATAAAGGTGAGGGTATCCCACCCTTACAAGCCAGTTTTGTAGGGGTGAATGGAACCCAATAACCAAATTTAATATCTATTTTCTCCTCTTTTTTTTTCTTAATGATACAATCTAGGTATTACTCAAATCTAAACATTATAATCAATCGAAATTCATCATTCATAACATGATGTTTTCATAAAATACAGCATATATAGAGCAACTATCTCAATTATTGCGTTTATGATTTGAAACTCTGGTAAAATCTAGATGATCTAACACAAATATTTACGAATCTCGTTACGTATTTCGTCTCGATCTTGCATGTGTTATTAGGTGTAATATATAACGAGGGAGGCCTAATTATGGTGAAATAGAAACGCAATAATTTGAAAGATGGGAAACGGTTTATACCAAAATAAATGCAAGCATATGATGTCGATCCAATTCGAGGTTGCTGTTTTTTAAAGGCACTTCTCATCTTAAACGTCGGTCTACCACGATCTTTTAAGGATTTTTCATTACGTCATTTTATTTTTTATTTTTTGGCTATTAGGAAAGGTATAAAATACATCAAATTTTCTAAGTTTAATACATGCAACAAATAATAACCACTCCTAATAACAATCCTAAGTGTACTTGTTTAAATACCATTAAAAATTCAACACAATACTTTAGACTCCACCATCATCAACGTGATTGAGATGGTAACATTTTCACCTTGATCATACGATAATAGGGGCTTAAATTAGTAGTGTAATTTATGTATCTTATTTAGGGTGAAAGTTATCATTTAGTTATACAGAGTTTAGATTCTATGTGAAAAAATCCTCCCATGAAAAATAGGAATGAATCTGAGTCATGAGATCAAATAAGATCTACGGTTGAAACATTTTCCTATTGAATTTTGATGCTCGATTGATCTTAAGCATTAAAAATTGAAAATAAAAAAGATTTAAACTTTATATCTTTTGACTTTATGGCTCAGATTTAATCTTATTTCCTATGCAAGGATTCTTTCTCATTTGATCTAATTCCTAGTTATGGATTTGATATATTTATTTTTAACTTTTAGTACTTTTTTAAGTAAAATATTATAATAAATTTTATTTATACCCCTCTGTCAACTCGAACTTTTAAGATCACGAGGAATATGTCTATTTTGGCACGTGAATATTGTATCTGATAAGTTAGCCATGTTGTATACGAGGATAGACTCGTACTTCATAAAAATTTTGAGTTTAAACTGAAAATTAATAGAGCACGTTTTAAACATTATGGACTACAAATAATAGCATATAAAAAGCAGAACAATTTTTTGGGCGGAAAATTAGTGGGTTTCTTTGTGTATATATTTTTCTCATTTGCAATTTATTTATTTATTTATTTATTTATTTCGTAGGTTTTGTCGTATAAAGCACAAAAAAGTGGAATATAGTTGGTACAGGGTCTTTAATTCGTATTGCCCTATCTCACAAGGAACCAACTTGAATGAGACTTGTCTTCATTTTCTACAGAACAGCTTCCACATGTGGGCCTAATATTTTTGCATTTATTTAATTTTTGTTGTTATGAAAAATGATATTTATGGTGATAAAATATTACCAGGAGGTCTCCGATTAAATCGCTTAAATGATTTAGGTTGGTTTTGGTTTAAAATTCAGGAGCAATATAAGTTTTGATTTAGGATCCAGGATGAGTATGGATTTCGGTTGATAAAAATAAACTAATTAGATCCGCATAAATTGTTTAGGCAATCCAACGAAATTTTTGCCAAATGTTATTTATTATCCATCAAAACACCAATTGTAATTTTGCGTAAATTTTCTATTTCGAATATACGCAATACGGATAACGAACAGGATATTCAGAGTAAGAAAACAAAATGACTAAATATCAGGAGAAAATGAAAAATGATAATTTTCATTATTTCAATAAAATAATTGGGGTACCTTTCCAAATCAATTTGACAGATTTTTTTTTTTGTTTTACGACTAAGAACAAAATAGTTGATGTAATCACGTACACATATCAACAAAATTATCTTAAATTATAAACGAGTATAAATCTCGCGTTTAATACGTCAAATTAATCTATCTTCATGCTCTTTTATTTAATAAATTTGAATACCGTATCTAAATGAAAAAATATAAAATATTTATCCTTCACGTATAACAGGCTTTAAATTTAATTAATTCCGCAAAAGTAATACCTAATGTGTATATAGTAAAGCTAAATTGGGATTAATAAACATGATGTTAAGTCTTCCCTTCAAAAAAACAAAAACATGAAGTCTTTTTTTCAGATGAAAACATAAAGTCTTACTATAGGGGGACTTTACATGAGAACGATTTTCTAATTTACCCACCCAAAATTTCCACTATAAGAAATAAATAAATAAATAAAACCAATAAAGTGAAAGTGTGGAACGTGAATAAGATTGAATAATTGCAGTCAACATAGGGGACCCTAAATTCGAGAGAAAACAAATTCCCATTTGTCAAATCTAGGCTGCTTTTTCATCGCTTTTTGCCATATTTCTCGCAGAAGATGTGTTGGATTGAATTAAGATTTAAGGGTTTCATTGTAAAACTATAAATATCTCATCAGTTGTGAAATTATGTATTATTATTATGAATCGTAAATATTATCTTTTTGAAGCATAAAAACCATGTTTGGACTTTAGGGGAGTTTCGTATAATTGTGTGGAATCAATGTGGGTATAAATTTAATAGTAAATGGGATGGATTGTCGCCTTGAGGTGCAATTATAAGCATCTTTTCCATGATCTTTAAGGTCACGGGTTCGAGTCTACGTGGGAATATCCACGTGGGTTTATTTAATATTGTACTTAATTTTAAAAAAAAATGGAATGGGTATATAGGGTTTGAGATTGGGTTTCGAATGAAGGGTTTCATTGATTCCCAAAAACAAGAGTTTCATTCTCAATTTTCGATATCCAAACCCACCTACAAACCAATGGGTTTCAAAATCATTCTATTCCTTGATTCCGAAACCCACCAACCAAACACCCCTTAGTTATTGTACAGAGAAATGTTACATATTATTTCATCAATTACAATTCCGAGCAAATTCTTATCGGTTGAATTTCACCGACAGAAAATGCAATATTGAAGAGAAGAAAAGGGCAAAGCGAACTAGGTTCTGATGATATCAGCATGTGTAGTAGAAACAAAATGGGACATGAAATATTAGGGCTTATGGGTGCAATAATGTTGGGGCTCGCATTCATGAGGTCAAATGACTTTGGAGTCAAGATCAATCTAATTATTGCATGCCTTTAAAATACATAAAAAGAAGAAAAAGGGGTAAATATTTATCGAGTTTATTGCAATTTCATGTCTTATCAATCAATTTAGACTCTGGATGTGAATCATGTGATAAATAAATAAATATAAATTACGTTAAATTTTAAACAATTATTTATCACATTAGCAAAAAGTACGACAACTAATATATTGCAACCTTCGGGATGTTATATTTAAACCATTGCAAAATTGCTTCGATACCAATAGTTGCAAAATTTCCTTTTCTAATGTTGCATGCCAAACAGGTACGAAATACATCTCATATCATCTTGGACAAATTAGTCTTGACGATGTTTATTATAGAGAAGAATCTTTCGACAGTCTTAATAACCCTCATCAGTGGAACTGATGTTGCCATTTTTGTTTGGAGGCTACTAACCGGATACTCCTATAAAAGAAATTCTTAGACATCGTGATTTTGATTGATTAAACCCGCGAACCCCTATGTTGCACCATCCTCATCTAATTGTGTTCACGATTTTGTTAAAACCGACTATTGAAGCAATTTCAAGATCAACGAACTTGGTAGCTCATGAAATCGAGCGGAACGAAACTGAATTCTGGTTCTCATATGTAAAACCGAATTATGAAATAAAATAATAATCAAATCATGCCAAACCAAATTGCTCGATTTGGTCAATTTTTCTGTCACGTCCATACACAGCTATACTCCCAACCCAGAAGAAATAAAATTTCAACTTATTAGAAGCAGCTTATAATGTGTTGTCCATTATGCTACGATCTAGTTATATTAATCTCTTGTTGCGTCCTTTACAAAATTTAGCCACACATAATACTATTGCGCCTCTGATTTGCATGATTTATAGAGAATGATACTTAATTTTGCAATTTCTTCATTTTATTATACTATATAAAGTATCTAAATTTATGCAAACCATTGGAATCTGTCGATATTTAGATACTCATAAGAGTAAAGGAAAGAAATTGCAGAACTAGCATTTTGATTAATTTTATGTTAAATAACAATTATTTTGTTGCTGGATACCTGTCAATTATGAATGATGATTTATAACTGAGATTTGATAAATATAAAATTATCTACAACCAATACAAAGAATAATCAAACATACTAATATCACCATCTCTTTGTTTAAAAGTAACTAAACATAAAAGAATTCGAAGCAGTCAGCTATCGTATCCTTCGATATTTAGATACTCTAATTCAAGCAAAAATAAAATAAAATAAATTGCACACTACCATGTTCTATTAATTAAATATTTTCCGGTGGTGAATTTAATACTTGTAATTTACGAACTATAACTTACCATATATAATATCAATCATGGGCATCTCTAACAAACAATCATGAATCTAATATAAAACAATACGATTCAATGTTAAGCTCTAGAATTCAACCGATTTATCATCTGCGAAGCAAGAAATCAAATCAAATCAAACAAAATGATGTAAAATTACATAAAATCACAATCTAAAGAAACTGAGAAAGGATATAATATGTAGTTTCCAGAGTCGAAACTCGAACAAAATTACAACAGTTCGTAGTTTCAGTAAATGAGTATGTATCTACATCTCCAAGCTACATATATATTGTAGAGAATAATGGGCAAAAAGAACAATATTGGCAACCAAAACCATCTATTGTTGGGACTTGTTATCAAAGAATCCAATGAAATTAAAGCAAAAGGATGTCATATACCAAAAGAGAAGAAAAAGGTAAAGCAAGAACCTGCACGCTATCCCACCATATAAATTCTTGTGTACAAAATCTTCACTTGAACACGAATCGACAACTACAAATTGATGCTACATCACAACTTCTTACAACTGAGTCGCCGACTAATTTATCTCAAGTTCTGTCTGGTCTTGATCATTCTTTTCAGCGTTGCTAACCAGAAGTTGCATTCATCCCAATCACTTGTTGTGAGGAGAACCTATAGCACAACGTCAACATATAAAGTTTGTTTTTCAACAATCGAGCACCCAAAAAATGAGGGGATTGTTGGAGATTTATACTGTACCTGAATCTGAAGGGCAGTGCCAAAATCACCATTGTCGAGTGCCTGGCAAAGCTGTACAAGCTTTTCTGCAGCATTTTTAGATATATCACCACTATTTAGTTTGGCAAACAGAGCACCTAACTTCTTTGAGTTGTCCTCTATTTCCCGCTTCTTGGCAGGATTTGCTCGTGATCCTCCCAATGCTTCACTTGTCTCATTAAAGAGTCTTGTTAGAGTTGCAATGACAGGCTTCTGTGGTGCTGCAGGAGATTTCAGAAGTTCTATCAGGTGCTGAGCAATTGGGTTAAAACTTCTACAGACAAAATAAATGAGTTAAAGTACGACAACAAAAGAACTCGGGCGCTAAGAGAGCATCATACTATAGCATACCTTTTAAGTGTACGCTTTCTCAACCTTAACCATGAACTTAACAGGCACAGTAAGATCCAATAAATAGCTTCAATAATTGTTAACAGGCACAATAAGATACAACAAGATATCTTCAATAATCGTTAACAGGCACAACAAGCTTCAATAATTGTGGGACAATGCTATACTTACATTTAAGCTCAAGAAACAACAAGCTGGAGCTCAAACTACATACGAAGACAACTTAGATGAACTAGGCTCAACACAACTGGCACTGCCTCTAATAGAATCCTCAACTCAATCTGAGGAGACTTGATACAGACCATAATTATGAATATGTTGAAATCTTATTTTTCAATTTAAAGTATAAGCTTTTTTCTCAGCATCAATTATGACGGAGTTCAAATTATAAAGGGTATCTTTTGTAGCCTGAGCGGTAAATCGCACGGAAAAAGGCAACCTGATTGCAAGGATAGGATGACCAACATACTGAATCTTTTTCTATGTTTCTATTTCTTCGTAACTTGCCAAAATCTCCACATATTTTTATTTTTTCACATTTTCCTCCCATGATCAGATTACTCTTGACAGACAAATTTTCGCAGTTGATTGACAGCTATTACATTAATGTAGAAAGCAGCATATGTGGCAGCACGGCCGTCGTCCTGACTGAGTTTGACAGGATGAAGAATGAAAAATCCCATATTCAACAGATCAATCAAGCAAACCACAAGAAATGCAGTTCTCTGATAAATTGCTCCCACAATTTCCAAGAGAATAGTTGAAGTGGGACAGGAAGCTTACCAGGTACTTTTGAAGTATCAACAGTCTGCACTGTAGGAGGCGGTGCAGCGGGAGCAACTGGCGGTTGCATTGGAGTTGGCGGAGAAGGACTAGGAGGTTGTGATGGATTCATCCCAGGTCTTTGAACCGCTGAATTGCTCACTGGCATGAATCCTGTAGATGGTGGGGTAGGTGCCACAACCTGGGACATCATTTGTCCAATTGTAGGGCCTTGAGATGTATTAGCACCATATGCAGAAATACCCGGAGGACCAGATTGATAACCAGGGTTAGCAGCCCCCTGAACAGTAAAATTAATGCAAAATCAGAAATTATGGCAAAAAGTAAATGGGAGGGGTAGGAGGAAGAAGGCTGTCATACTGGATATAACTGGGAACCCAAAGTTGATGGCTGCTGATATTGCTCGGCATTTCGCAATAATGGCGGATTTGCAGGAACAAATTTCGCAGCTGGAGGCTGAGTATTAACAGGTGGAGGAAAGTCCCCCTGCAATGATATTGAAAACAAATGTCCTCTAGTCAGATTCCAACTTTGCAGCAATAACTGAAACCTAACTGTAACAAATTATGTAAAATCCAAAACAAATTTGACTCACCAATGGAGCTGGAACAGCAGGAGAAGGGATAAACATCGAGGGCTGATGCGCATTAGGCTGTGGAACTGGCTGATATGTAGGAGGAGCATTGTAAGGCCTTCCAAATGATGGAACAGATGGCTGCTGATAATTATCACCATATTGACTTCCTGGAATGGTTGGCTGCATGTGGGATACTCCAGTATCCTGAGAAAGATTAAAAAATAACATTAACAAAAATAAGAACCAGGTATCAATCTTAGTAAAATTTCGATCAAAGCTACTAGTCATATACCTGATAATAAGGTTGAGAAGTGCCAACACCACCACCATAATTCATTTGACCAGTATATGCAGGTGCGCTTTGCAAGTGACTATTATCATAAGTTACATGTTTCTCAATCTCTTTCTCTGAAAATACAAATGAGGGGACAGAGGTCACCGATAGAGGGTTACAATGTATTAATTTAACAATTTTTCATAGCCGCAGAAGTATCTATGGCACAGCATACATTGTAAATTTGTTTCTTTAAATATAAAAAAAATAAATAAAAGAAGTGGAATGAAATGTATCAAAAGTCCAAGCGGATATATCAATATGCATATAGTATTTGCAGAAGCAAACTAGCAACTAGGAGTCTGAATAAGTTCAGTATATCCTGTCAATCTCTTTCATCATGGCATACGCCATTCATATACTAGACTTGCAAACTTCAAATGGAAATGAGAGAGTATGAGCTAAGTTTATGTTAGAGAATAAGAAAGCAGAGAGCATCAATCATGGTTTAATAACAAGTAAGCCAGTAGCACACCAGCTCAGAGCACATCCAGTTTTGCAGTGTAAAATAAAAGGAAGTCGAGCTTATGCACATACTGGTACACTAGTGGACAAAAACAGGTATAACTTTCAAAAAATATCATGATAAAAATCTTTTAGGATGCTCAGTATTTGGGATTTTACATATAATAATTGTTCAGAAAACTAAATTACGAGAATTTGATAGGCCAATTAAAAATTGTAATGCTGAAGCAATTGATTTTTCTAAACCATCCATGGCAAAAGATAATTTGAGCACACTATATATTCAAAATGGTAAAAAAATGTAGCCTTCAATCAATTGCATATAATTTGTACACCCTATATATACTTCCCTAGTTCACCATACAGAAAAAGTGAAACACTACTGAATGCAGATCTTTTTCTAACCATAACATTATCATATCTTCTGGCACATGCAGTGAGGGAGAATGTATCATAGAATTGTTAACTTTTGGATAAATATCACGAGCAGAACCTATCGAAGAAGAACTAGCATAAAGAAATACCTGGCTCAGTTGAACGAGCAATACGATCACGCAAGATAGTTATTTCAGAAGACAATTCTTCAGTCCCCAAAAGATTTAAGTAATCCATTGCCATAGTTAAAAGCCCTTGACTTGCTAATATTTCAGCATATTTCTCAACTAGTTTACACAGTGAAGCACTAAATCTCTTTTGCCCAGTACCCAAAACAAGGACGATAGTCTTCTCCATCAAATCCTTAAAGATAAAATTAATGGGTGTGAGTCCATATCCCACTGAAACACAGACCCTTATCAGATAGCATAAATGCATGCATACCTGGAGACGCTCTGCATAGGACTTTCCATCATGTTCCGATAGATTCTTCGACCAAATTTCCACAGTTTTGTCAATATTTCCAGCACAAATATAACAATATGTTGCAGCAGCTGTATTCCCAGCGGACATAAGTCTAGCAGCAAGAGTGTCACATAACAGAGTCCACTCGTCTGTCTGTGCAAACTGCATAGC
The DNA here is from genome assembly GCA_001278415.1 of Ocimum tenuiflorum. NCBI lineage: Eukaryota > Viridiplantae > Streptophyta > Magnoliopsida > Lamiales > Lamiaceae > Ocimum > Ocimum tenuiflorum. The sequence continues at coordinate 10,156 of AYJT01068652.1, forward strand.
AACAAAAGATAGCAGAAATAAGTAAGACATGGCAGGATGCTAGAGAATAATATGGATAGAGGGGAAACTAATAGCATGAAGGGCTAATTGAATTAGCATACATGGGCACACTATAACAAATGCTCAACCCCAAATCATTTTCCACACGTTTACCACTATTTGTATCAGTAGGAATTTTAGTTTGTACAGACCATAAACCTTAAAATTATAAGAAACCCCAAACCACCATTACACACATTTACCCATCATTTGTTACTCATAGTATCTACTAATGCGTATTTTTTATGTATATAGTGTTTAAGCATGTTATTTATGTTTATAGCATTTTAAGATGCACATTTAAATCATTTGATCACATTAAAGAATATAAGTTAAAGCTTAAGCATAATTTACATAAGTCTTCCTGCATCCTTGCACATGCATTGATAGAGCCATAATGGCAACAAATCTTCCATAGATAAGTTTCAAATGCATAGACTTAGATCAAAAGCACCTACAGTGGCCCAAACATAGTAAGAAATAATTTCCTCTATGTTTCCATACACAGATGTCATCACCTAGTGTTATATCAGGAATTTTGCAAAACTGATTCATTCTGATAGTGTGAGTTCTTATCATAAAATACAAGAAATTAAGCATGAGGTATATACTATACAGTAGAGTGACTTGATACGCCTGATCCTAAATAGTAAGTGTGCAAAGGCAGCCAACAAAGTGGAAGCTATTTGGGTCTTTAAAATTGAATTCTTATATAACTTGGCTCGAGCTTAACCACATTTTGGTACAAACACAACTTCCTGAGAGATAGTAGACTTACAGTACAATATAGAGCAAGGGTTTCCCTCCACGATTTCAGAGGTCTGGTATTTGCTATGCTCATTAGGTCATTGTTTACCATTGCAGAAACAACCTGAAGCAACCAAACAAAATCAAAGAACACCAGTGCATTAGCAACAGAGAGAAGATTTTCAAAAACAAAAAGTAGAAACCCAAAAACTGAATTCCCTCACCTTCAGATAAGTAGAATGACTTGTCTTGAGGTACTGGTCACGTGTGCTCTCCCATAATGAAGCACCACCAACATGAGCAATGACCAAAGCATCTGCCAATCTATTGGCAGAAATGCACTGTGCAACCGCCCCTTTGTAATCACCAATGACTAAAGCACGTTGTACAGCATCATCAAATGAAGGATCGGAACTCTCCTCTTGTTCGTCAATTTCATGATGGGATTCTTTCACAGAGTCAGTGACAACTTCATTCTTAGAATTGGCCACAGGTGTATCGGCCTTGGGGCTAGGAAGATTGTTGAAGAAATCTTCCCCATTGTCGGTTGCAAGCAAAGCAGTTTCTTTAAACCCAGAAACTCCTGTTTTAATTGCTTTACTCTCATCAAGACCAAGAGCGTCCACCTGCTCCGCAACATCATCCGGCAAAGGCTTGCTTTCTTCAGCAGGCAAACTGAAACCAAGATGTGAAAGCAACTTCGACCGTGCAGTTCCATCCTCATTGAACATAACCTTCATGAAGCCCCATGTTTCCCTCTCCTCTTCAGATCTGATTAGAAAATAATACGTAAATACAGGTCAAAAAATAACTATACATGCCATAATAACTGTGATGCATATTGATACTGCCATGTCTAGAAGGAAGAAGACATACTCAGATTCTTGGGATTTCCTTTCACATAAAAGTTTTAGAGCTGATCTATCCCCATTTTGTACTGCCGCATCAAATTCAGAAGAGCGACTTATCAAACCCTGTTCTGTGACTAAATTGCGCACATAAACCTGAAGGTAGGTAAGGATGTTAGTGAGTGTGCTATATGCCAGCGGAAATCTAGAATACTGTTAGCATACCTCCGAAGATCCAGTTGAAGGTTCAGTAGAATGAAATGAAATGAGCTTGCCACCAAAGCCAAATGAAACTCCAGCCTTTCGCTTGTACCACTTTGGGGCCCTCAGAGGAGCTACACAAAACATGGCATTAAGTCTAAGCAAAAATCCATAACAATAGAGTGCAAGGTCAAACACTTATGTGAAGTTTTTCTACTCTACTAATACCATTTGATTGCATCTCTCGTTAACTGGGGAGAGATACGGTATCTTTAAAGAAAGGTTTTAGAAACTTTAGTGTCTTTACTAGTCCTCTACTCTTAACTATCACAATAAAATAAAAACATCAAACTTTTTCATAATATGCCTGTTCACGTAGACATGAAAGACAGAAAAATCGAGACAAATAATCAACATAATCCTCTTGCTTACCCAAACAGAAACATTGCTGCATATTAACATGAAAGCTAACTTTTAAAAAAAAAAAAAAAATTGTTTTGAAAGTGAGTGAAGCTATAATGCAATTTTAGGAATAAGACACATTTATTCAAGTATCTTCACTGTCATCATTGCCTATTCTTCTTAAAGGAATCTATGTTTGTTATCAAAACAAATTTAATCTATTGATGTATGGAAGTGAAAATGAAAAGTGTGTGGACAAATGCAACGACCCTCTCAGATGCATTGCAAAAACTCTTTGATTATCTTCCAAGTTTTTCATCTAAAGATATTGCATTACCTGCCCCAAAACCAGCATCTCCTAGCCCATATCGACCAGCACCCTGCAGTTGATAGAGAATAATTTATTAGGGGGGAAACAAGCAAAAAAATTGTGAGAAGGATAGTTAGCAAGCCCAGGAAATGGCAAACAGAAAAAGGATATTAAATTTCTTCTGAATGGTTGAGATCATTTCATAAGATTTAAATCTGCATTTCTAGAAAGTGACCATGATGCTCAAGATATACATTCATCTTCAGCACGCACCAAAGAACTGAAATACTCCTACAGATAAAAACAGAGATTCCAGCCTAACACGGACATGGTTACATGCTACATTAAGTGCAAAATTAAAAACACTGCTACAAGAAAGTTTAAAAAAATGGACAGTCAACGATGACAAGTCTGCAATTATGTGCAACTAACTAACCTCAATATTATAGATGCCAACTTTCCCATCAAAGGAAGATGCTGATATGACTCCAGGAATTTTCGAGTACCAGTGAACATCAAAATTCCAGTTGGATCCAGCAGGTAATTCAGCCACAATCTAAACAAAAAAATTGGTTGGAAGTGCCATATTTAAAAAAGCTGAATCAAAGAAAATCATAAAAATAAGGAAACGAAATCCCTATGAAAAATGGAGACATAATGCCTCTATTTGAGGGAAATATAAGCAAAAGAAAAACTCACCTCCCCAGATGTCGTTTCCCAGCAGATCGTACGGTTATCTTTGGCGCAGGTAAGTAGATAAGAGCTATCAATTGGGCACCATGACATAGCAATCACACCTGTTGCAAATGGCAGTTTAATGAAACCCCAACAAGTGAACATGAAATTATTAGATGATAACGTATATTCATCAGGCATCATCAGAATATTGTCTGGTAACGATAAGAAACTAAAAAAAAAAAACCATGGTGCCGGATGCAGACAGGGAAGAGAATACAGTGAGCTACAGGAGATTGGAGGAATGACAATCACTCCCTTAAATCAGTGGGCTACATGTGTGATCAGAATTCTTACAATTTTATAAATACTCCTGAATCAATTCTGTATTTATATCAGTGAGTACTTGATGACATCAAACCAAGTAAAATAAATCCTAAATCTCAATTTCTTTTTCAGTTTTTGGCTTCTTTCAACAAGGCTTTCATGACAATAAACATGGTACCGACCAGGAAAAACTTTTGTTAGCTACAGGTTGACAGAGAGGAAATAGATCGAATATTAACACTTTCATAACCTCTTCTATTTAAAAGAAGAATTTGAAAATTATTGACTATGTTCAAGCATCTAAGAAGAGCTATTAATGGTGTATGGAGATTAAAATAGTTAATTGAACCATCTGAAAACCATCTGGCTTAGAAAGTTTGATAGATTCCAATTGCAGGTCACAATAAATTAAGGCTAATCTATTTGCCAATTGAGAAACCAAAATGGACGAGATGATGTAGAAGTATATCGAAAACTAAAGTTAGACATGAATTCTGCTTTCGTTATAAGTGAAACGCAGATGTATAACTTACCTTTGGTGTGTCCAACAAACTCTTTTACCGGAGTCATTATATTCCGCATATCCCACATCTGAAAATGAACAGAGGCGATTGCCAACAGACACAAATCTAAGCAGCCTTTGAGAAATAATATTTTAACAGCACGCTGTGCTAAGAACATATGTATATCTTACCTTGAGAGATGGTGAACTATCGTCATCAGTAGCAACAATAAGCTGAGTAGCAACATCAGGATTCCACTGCAAAACAGAGCACCTCCTTCTCTCTGAATCCGAGAAACTGCAAGAACACGCATATAAAAGAACAGTGGAATGGAGAACCACATACCATTAATCAAATGCTCATTGCAGTTTCACATGCATATACTCAGACACGAACAACATACCTAATAACTGGCTTTTGCTTCTTCAGATCCCACACTGCTGAAGTACAGGTAATCCCAGTTATTCCATCACACAAAAAAGTTCAAGAGCATAAAATCCTTAGAAAGGCATCATTCTCACCGGTTGTCCCATTATATGAAGTGGATGCTAGTATATGCTGAACCTTGCTGTTCCAGGACAAAAATGAAATTTCACCTTGTGTTGCAGACCCACTGCCCTGTTGAACATTTTAAAAGGTTAAGTTCTCATGACCAACAAGAGGCCACATCATTTGAAGAAGAAAGAGCAGAAAATTTTCCGTTCATGGAAATCAAAAGCAAAACCTTTTTTAGAAGAGAGACAAAGGCAAAAAAAGTACATATATTAGACAGGGATGGAAATAGGTAAAGAACCACTGTGGGGTCCGTGGAACAATTTTGTCATGTACATATGTTTAAAACTCTACAATTAGAAGCATCCTGTAATGGAATCTATCATCAGAAATATGTCCTTCACTTTCTAATTGTCCAGAGCCCTTTTTTGTTCTCGCTCTAATAGGAGGAAAGTACTACCTCAAACCCAGTGTTTTCCGTAATTCAAAATAGCAATCTTCAATCTTAGCAAGAGGGAAGTGATATCTATTTATCCATGGTTAGGTATTATATTGTCAGAGGAACTTTAAATGTTGTAGGAGTGATTGAACATCAAATGAAGTGTTCTCGAGATTGATAGATTCTAATACAAGACTTTGAATCACTAGATGATTCCATTGAATCCCTAGAAGCATGTAAAGTGTGTGGCTAACCCAATCACAGAAGTTTAGTAGGGAGCTACCAGCCTACCATAAGCTTTGCATGTTACAGTCTCTTTGCTTTCAAGTGGTTTCGAAGGTAATAAACGTGAATGTTTAGACTCTTCCAGGTGACTACGTAAAAGCTAAACTCGATCGCACAGTTTAGTGGCCAGTTAGATGACTAGATTCTTGAAACTTTTAGGGAAGACTATTCTTCCTACATGTAGTTTGTCGAACATTATTAATCTTTCTCTTCAACGCAGCAAGCAGTCCATACAGACATAAAAACACAAATATAAGGATATTTCCAGATTTGAAAACAGAATCATAATATATTTTATGTCTAAAGCAACTTACATAAATTCCTAAAAGAGAAAAGTTTAAGAAACAGAATATATGAAACCAATCATAAAGTGCTGCATGCTCAAAGGCTGTTGTACCCACTACTCACATAATTATTATAAAGTCCTTAATATGGTGCAAGATCTATTATTCAATGCATACCTTCAGTGGAGGAAAATGAGTTGGTTCTGACGGTTTTGTTAAATCCCAGATACAAATTTCGCCTTCATCAGCGCCAGAAGCAATAAGGTTTGGAGAAAGAGAATTAAACTCTAAACCACGAACCTGAAACAAAAATAAAAACAACCCACAAATCTCATCAGTCACATAACTAACGGATCAGAAAATGAATTAAAAATATAGAACAAGGACAGTAGATGCACTTACAGGTCCTTTATGTCTTTGAAGATTCGTGACAAAGGCATTCTCATTACTGGTGTCAGAAAAGCAATAGCATAAATAGCAGATAAAATAAATAAAAGCATGGGTATTTACGTAGAAACAATAACTTACAGTACAGAAAGTCAGGATTTGTTAGTTGAACAAAATAAACAGTTTTTGGATAATGTTTATAATCTTAATCCAAGAAAATATCAAACATAAGCACACAGCTGAAGAATACCAAAACAAAGCCAAAGTTCTGGAAATGGAAACAAAGCATACTAAGAAATGATAAAAAATGTATGACTATTTCTTTGTTTATCTTCTGAATAAGGCATGATTCCATCACATATATATAACTCCTGTTGATTGGCGGCCTACCTTATTTCGAGTTAATTTTCTTCCAAATCCTGAAGAGCAATAGTCTAGGCTCAAATCAATCATCATACACAGTACATAAAAAGAACATAGCATCTCGACTCAACCATTATTTGGAGAATTGCAGGACACTCCTGCATTCAATTTGTTTTGAATTTTCAAAAAAAAGCAAATAAAGAATTTTGATATCATAGACAATAAAAATTGAGGTTGCCCTAGAAAATTATCTAATCCAACAGGAACTACATCAACATAGTGTGATAAATCTTATTTTCCCATTTAAGTTAAACTACCTGAACTAATAGAAAAATTTTGAAAACATTACCACTACGATTTAAAATCAAACCACAGCTTATTAATCTAAATGATTTATGGTCTTACATTGTCGACTTAGCTACAAGAGGCAAAAGAATCTCAAAATTTCTCATTCTCGGATTTCCTATAAAAAAGAAATAACAAGAACTACCTAAATCGAGCTCACTGTAGAAGATATGTAGTCATAATTCAATGAATTAAGAAAAAGACTCCCACAGCAATCATAGGCAAGGGGCAATTTATCAAAAATAATACAAATGATACAAGCAGCAGAATGCAGCAATAAGCAACACTCAGAAATGTAAAATCATTTCATTCCGATTAATGGGGGCAATTCACGGCAAGAGAAACTCCAAAAAAAAATTCCAAGTAACTAAATTCACCAGATCAGGAGCTTAGGATTCCAAAGCCCAATGTTGCCGTCGACTAGGCCGCCGGCAATGAGACCAAGGGGATACTCCTCAGAAATGGCGGGGGCCTTCTCCCAGGAAATCCGGTT
>AYJT01068655.1:0-18151 GCA_001278415.1 Ocimum tenuiflorum
AATAAAAAGAAAATTTTAAAAACAGTAACTTAACTAAAAAAGAAAGCTAAACCAGAAAAAAATAAATGCATATAAGGCCAATAAGAATAATCGAAGTTTCAACAATTTTATCTGGAAGAAAATATTTTCTAGCTAAATAATAATGGTGGAAATGTCTCCTCTTGCCAGATTGTATTGTGCATTTGCATGCAGCAGTAACACAGCACAATTCCTCAAAATCTTGTTGATGCATCCATGGCAGTGTCTACGACTTATCCTTTTTCACCATTTGATGCTGCATACTGCATCGAAGTTCTTAATTTGTCTACTTTCAGCCAATCCTACTCAGTTGACCAACCAATTAGCCATTTCTAAAGCTCATTCCATTGACCGAATCTTTTCCCAGTATACTTTCTCAGGACACACTTCAGAAATGTACTTCAAGTACTTTGTTCAGATGAACGTTGGTATAAGGATTATTGTAAGGTGAAAAAATGTTAACTGTCTCTTGATTATGCAGAATGAGAATTCTTGATGGCTTTTAAAGGTTACAAAGATCCTCTGAATTTATAATTAGAAGAAAGGAATTTAGTACTGAAAAGAAAGGAATATAGTACTGAAAAGTGCATACGTAGTCGCATAATGCTCGACCAGGACATGCCCAGCACTGAGAGCTGCCTCTCGAACTGATTCATTTTCATCAGCAAGACCTGGGGGAAACAAACAAATTATATTCCAGAATACATAACGGCAAGCAGCATGACCAATATACAATATCATTATGCTCATCAGAAAAGTTGCAGGAAAGAAGAATTGATTCTAAGATGCCATACCATCAAGAATAGCAGGCAGAACCTGTTGCAAGTACTTCTGGAACTGGACACCTAAAGATCTTGGCAGATACTGCAGGGAGCACAAAACATTCCATCAAAATAACACACCTTGAATGCACTGAAACAAATTCATACAGAAACTAGTAACATCAATGATACAGCCAATAACTTACCCTGAACAGTGTCAAATAACCATCTCGAACTGAAGCTTTTGGATGAGAACAATTCCGAATGATATCAGGAAGTATGCCCTCAAAGTAGTCCGTCCCAAGTGCCGCAACTACCTATGGAAGAATGAGATAGCATGCTGCATCAGTAATCAAGAACAGAGAAAATTTGAGCTTCAGTGTTAAATTGGTGACCCTATCCAAAGTTCTGCTTCAATCACACCATGCCACAATGATTCAAAAGTAAAGAATTCAAATCTGATCAGAAAGCAATGACTTTTTAAGAATCTTATTGAGCTGTTATACTGCCTTATTGCATCTACAAAAACTAATCATTCTAACATATTTTTCCCCTATATTGTTGCGAATAAAATGTCCATTATGGATTACGACAGACCATAGCTATTACCTATGGTGTTGATCCGGAGTTTATATAGCATTGTTTAACTGGATAACAGAGAACCCACTAAAAGACAAGATGTCAATTGCGTCAGACCCTTGTGCCATAAATGAAGAAGCACAAATACAAATGAGACAAGAACTAAAGCAGGCAATCATAATAATATTGTTCAAGAAACCCTGAAGAATACATTTTTTACAGTAGATGCAAACAGAGATGCAAGAGCAATTCACACAATGTTCTAACCTCACTCAGCCCTTGAGCAGCTCCAGACCGCTCAACATTACTGCCATCAGATTTCAGAGTATCTAATAACCATGGAACAAGGTCTGGGAAGTTATCTTCTCCCATTCCTCTTATGAGAGAACCAAGAGCCCTCGCAGCAACTGCTCTTACTTCAGGGATAGGATCAACAAGGACCTGTTAACTTAAAAATTAGTAAAACTCATAATAAATTAACCCTTATACTGGAAACTTCTCGGCAGAAAAGGTACCTTTTTCACTTCAGGTAGAAGCAAACCTATATAAGGAATCATATCATTCGGCTCTGTAACTAAAGAACACATGTTTCCAGCTATTTGGGCAGCTTTCTTTTTTGTCTCTGCGCTCCTTTCCCTAAGCCCTCTGTGGGCAATGGGCACCAATAGTGCAAGAGAGGGAGCATCTACAGTATTAATGAAGGTAGTCTGCGAAAATCAAAGCCATTAAGACCTCATGTTATAACACGAATCCAGTACATCCAACCAAAAATGCATACAGTTAATATTGTTACCTGGAGAAGAATATCTAGAGAATACTTGGTATAATCATTAGGATCTGTAAGACCCATCAAAAGAGTGGGGACAAGAGCTGCTATTTCTGGATTTTTAATTACACTTCCAACCTAATTGAAACAACTCATTAAAATGTGTATCAATAGAGTAACTGAATTTTGAAAAGTATTTATTTTACCTGCTGGAGAGCAGTCTGTCCAGCTGACTGGACTTTGGGGTGAGTATCTGTGAGAACCTGCAGTATAATCGAGGAAAGTGCTCAAATACACGAACTCACATGCTTCCAGTGTAGATTTTGTGACTTTTATGTACTGCACATACCTCTGTCAACTTTGGAACAATCTTGGGAAGGCACTGAGACAGTTGCTGTGGAGCACAGTAAGCCATAGCACCTAGTAGTTGTACACTGCTTTGCTTTGTTCTCCATGCTTTGTCTTCAAGGCCCTAGCTCAAGAAGCACTCTAGTCAGCATTAAGCCATTAACTGATATTATATACAGCATGAAACATACACCTATTTTTCACTTTACAAACAGACTGTAACTCAGAACATGTGCCAAATGGTAAGCTACAGATCAAGAAGCAAGAGAGGATGTAATTAAAATTGTGAACACTTGTGAAGCAAAATAATATAAATGTTTAACAGATTCTAGACAAAATAAAAGGGTACTTTTTGGTTCTCCAGCAAAAAAGTATACTGGAACTAGAATTAGAAACTTCTCTGCGAATTACCATAAAACACCCTTATCTTTTTAACAACAGTTGAGCAAAAGACAGTCTATGTAATAAACTCAGACTGGAATAGATACAGCATAGGCCATTATTTTTCAACACAACAAGCTTAAAATCTGAGAAATTAACTGAGTCATAAAATCAATTTCAATCAGTATTAGTTATGCAATTTAGATAAAAACAATATCATCATAAAACGGCATCTGTATGTACGGACCTTTAAAAGGGATGGAAGAACGAGTTTGACTCCTTGGGCACTTAGTTGAGACATCATTGCACGAGCTGCACCCTCAGCAGCATCTCGCACGGCAACAACTTGATCAGAGAATGACGCCAAGAGTAGGGGTAACATCAGAATCACATACCTGAAAGGGGGGAATGGGGAGAGTCATCCAAAAATTTCTCTCAGAAATCATGGAGGAGAAAAAACATTTTACAGGAATCAAATATCTATAAACTTACGGTTCAAATAATCTCCCCAGCTTTTCACAAAAACATTCAAAAGCAAGCAAAGCACCCTCTCGGCTTTTAGCAGAATTTCTGCAATGAAAACAAAGTAACATATAAGGACAAGTATGATATAGTACTGATGGGGTTTAAAAATATGGAGATTTTCTGGTGGGGGTTGTCGCAAAACAACTAGCCATTGTAAATGATATATAACTGATTTCATTCTACCAAATGGGTTGAGCACAACATACAAGAAACACCATCATAAAAGCACACCTGTCAGAAAGTCCATTGCTTAAGGCTGTGATAACATTATACTTCTTCAGACATGATATTCTAAATCCTTTAACCACCCCAGCAAGTCCAAATGCTGCTCCTCGGCGCTCGCCATATTTGTCACTCTTCATCAGCTTAGTGAGCAGTCTGGAAATAAGATCCCCTGCTTCTTCCTGAGGCCACCCACACCAAAAATTTGAAATCATTAGGCTGGCAAAAAATAAATATAGAAGATACCAAAGATTCATACAAATCAAAAACAGGAAAAATAAAACAACAAAAAGAACAAAAGGCACACATAGGGAGCAGAATTTAAGAGTTAAAGTGCGACTTTCCTTTGATTTTGTTTTCTTTTGTATGCAAGGATATGTATAGTATGGAAGACAATTAGAAGAAAAAAAGAACCAGCAGTAAGTAGTATATTATGTGTACAAATCTTCATGGAGTCATGAAATTAGCCCAAAGTTGAAGCTCAAATATTTGAAGAATCAATTGCAACAAATTGTGAGAGATATCCTTTAATTGTTGATGGTGTGCCTTCTAATAATGTGTGGTAGCCAAACAAAAGCCAAATGATAAAAGATGACTCAATTAGAAAGTACACCCACATATCATTTTCATCAATTTCGATTATAATATGCCAACTATATTGTAGCATTCCAATCAATACATGCATTGACCACAAACTTCTTTCAAGAAATTACTCATTATGAGGGAGATTTCAATTTTCAATTCGCATCCATATCATAGGATTATTTGCAAAGATAATTTCTTCACCCAAAACAGATATATCCACCAAACGAACCTCCTTACAGAAGAAGTATCATAGCATATTCAATCCACAATCAGAAGGATTGGTGAAAATAGCAGCTTCTTTGTCTCAAAAAAAAAAAAGAAAGAAACAAAGAAAGAAAGAAAATACTAATGAGAGGTGTATGAAAATGCAACAATTTATTTCAGAAGCAACAAGTTTAAGCATATACCTGTTTTGATTGCATCAACGGAGAAAGGCAGGAGGATACAGCTCGTTGCACGGATTCAGAAGGGGTGTCCAATACATCTAACAACTTCTCCACAACAGCATGTACTTTTGGATCATCCTGCAAATTAAGTAAACTTTCATGCTAAGCATCCATTTCACAGTTATAAGCCGTTCAAGAGAATGTTTAAGACCTTTGACAAGTGTTTTGCCAGAGCCCCTGTAAATATAACCACACCTTCACGAACCAAATCATATTTCTCCTCATCTGATGCCTGCAGAGAATCCATGATTAACAAAACATGATTAAAATATGTTCCGTCAGTTAGATCCGTATTTAAACGATCACTAAAGCAAGGCGTTCTTAAATTGAATGGGAAGATAGTATCCAAGGATAAACTTAACATGTTAAAACACGAAGGTTCATGAAGGAAAAATATTAGATTAGGAAACATTTAGCTAGGCAGAACCTTTTTGTTCAAGTAATTCTCAAAAATGGGAAACAACAAAGAAACATTGTCTTTTCCATGCTTGTCGATAATCATAATGCCAGCATCAACCATTCTTCCACGAACATCGGCGTTGGGATCAGCCTGCATTCAAAAGTTCACACAGCATACACTATTTCAGTCAGCTTAAAGATAATAAATAAGGGGAGGACTGGTTAAAAAAACAATAACACCACATGTATCTCATCCTACAACAAAAAACTAAGAAAGCCCCCTGATATTCATAAAATGTTTTTTTGGTTCCATTAGAATAGGCTTTGGAATTGAAGTGCGTCGATAACACTAGGAATAATATCAGAACGAGTAGATATAAAGTTAGCCTGATTGATATTAACAAAGTATGCCAAGCAAAATATGAGTACCAAAGCTCGTGATATCAGGAATGTCATGACAACAGGAAGATCTTTTGTTCGGAGTACATCTGCCACACAATGTAAGGCCAGAGCAATCCCTTGCCTGCCAAGCCAACCAGCATCGAAGTTCTCCTCACCAAATCCAGCATCACGAAGGTATAAAGAAAACAAGGTTGATAGAGTTTCCTGAATTATTGTCCATCAGAAAGAGTGAAAACCATATGGAGCACTTGGTGCAAGTTAAATACACTGGATTAATGTGTGACCTGTATTGTATCAGGTTTTTCATCTAATGCAGCAGCAAGTGCCTCGGCAGCAGCGACTCTAACATTGTAGTTAACATGTGAAAGTGCATCAAAAAGTCCAGAGTAATCAGTACCAAAGTCATGACGGTAACAATCCCACACATCCTCAGCAACTTCTGCAACTGACTGCACATTATAAGTCATGAAGGAGAGTAGTCAACTCACTATAAAAATTCCTACAATTTTCAAGGGAAAATAAAATCTAGGAATAATGATTTAATTTGAAATTAAATTCAAAACAACAAATTGAATTTTCACCAAAATGTTGCATGAATCATGACAATTCCCATCCTTCACGAAATTTACATAAGCCAAGTAAACAAAAACAGAGCATAGTAATGGGAACCTACTATTATTTCTGAACTAAAACATCACATGGACTATAGAGATGGATGGATAAAGAACACTGCTATTCTAGTATGAGGAATGGTTGCAGCATTTTATACAAATATTACTTGTAGACAACACAAAGAATCAGATAAGTACAACGAAACTAAATGATACCAAGATTATGTATATAACATTTGATCATGTTAATCTTTTCAGTTTTCCATTATTATTAGAAAAAGTATATGACGTTTTATTATGTTATAACACTGGAAGTACTACCTTCAAACAAAACAGTCACATGGACTGTTGAGGTAGGTGGACAAAAGGTCACTACTATACTAGCATGAGGAAGGCTGCAGTATTTAACAAGGTGATTACCTGCAGACCACACTACCACACACAGAGTAAACCAAGTACTACAGGTAATACTAACAGTGAACGCGTAATACAGGTAATGAAAGCAACTATGACATAAGCAAGTGAGGCATAATGTCACAAGCCCAACAATTTTATGTGACAAAGCTTCAGCACGTGTATGGATAAAAACAACAGAGTTAGAAGCACAAAAAATAAACAGTCATGCCAAATTGACTACATGCGCTTCCAAAACAAACAGTAGTTCATAATAGTCCGGGAATTGATGAAAAACAGATAAAGCATATAGTAATTAAGAGTACTAATAATGATAAAACCACCAGCTATAGTACCTTCTCTACATCATGCAAAGCAAGCCATATGCTGGTCGCAACCTCGACATTTTGAGGAATTGAACAATTGGAGACAGCGGGGATGCACTTCACTGCATTTAAACAGGCCATTCTCACATGAATATCCTTGGCATACACGCCAGACATAGCCTGTCCAAAGAACAAGCAAAGTGAGAACTATATTAGTGGAATAGATTGCCAGATTTAGAAACTACAAATATATCCTTACAGGTGCTACTTCATCAGGCCGTAGACCAAGACACAATTCATTCAATGCTGGGCAGATAGATATTTGGTAAGCAGGGACAACACCTAAAACATGGTAGAGAACCTGAAGGAAAGTAGCTCAATTAGCATAAGAATAAACGAATATCAGGTACAGTGTCTGAATAGCATTTTTAGTATCAAGGTCGTAACTGAAAGCATTCTAATTCTTGGCAGCGGTAATATAGGATCCATGTGCAAGAAAAGTATCTGGAGAACATCATCATGAAGACCCGTCTTCTTTGGAGAAAGCAGTATCCTCTCAATTACCTGAATATGGATTCACACCACTGTCAGAAGTAGTAATGGCAGCAAAAGAAAGAGCTGGAACAGGAAGGGAGTAGAATAATTTACTGGGAAAATAAATGTAAATGAGTCGACTGGAAGAGGGCCAGATTTGCATGAAATGGTTAATCCACGGACTAAACGTTCAAAAAGACCCAGTGATGGAGTTCCATCTTGCTCCCCTTCCACAATAGATGGAATCAAGTCCCACAAGACACTATCTTCTTCAGTTGCATTCAGTCGTAAAGCAGTTGCAATCTCAAGTGACCAATTACAGAGAGGGTCAATTGTACATTTTGAAAGTTTGACTAAACTCTCAAAGGCAGCATCACCAACAATTGGCGACCGAAGGAGGGGACTGACGAACTTAACCTGAAAATTGATATTGAGATAAGCATCAAGCCTTACCATCATAATCAGCACAGACCTGAGTTCGTGTTCACTAATGAAGAAACTATGACTTTTCCACAGAAAATGAACAATTAATTACAATGTTGAATAGAAAAGTAAATATCTTAGGCAGATTTTAATATGTCTGCTATTAGAATAAATGTCATAATGGTAGAGCATTTTCATAAGCACTATATAAAGAACAGCACACCTATAACAAGATATATCATCTGTAGCTAATTGCATAAACATTAGTAGACACGGTAATAAGAGGTTGATAAAGATGTGGGAACTAACCGAAGAAGGAAGCTGACTATGAGTGAATATAGGATTAGCTATGGCTATTTCTCCCAAAGCTTCAAGCATCAAAGACAGATTCTGTTGAATTGATGTGACCTTTTCACGGATACGAGCCTCTTCGATAAGCTGCAATTCACGAGCTTCTTCTTTTGCAGTCTTTGTCTTCTCTAGAAACAAGAAAAGAAAATAACACGGGCAAATATAAGATACGTAAAAGGTCCAAATAGGTATTACGATAGGAATAACTTGCCAGGTTTTTTCATTAATTTAGGAGCATCTTTTTTCCCAGCAACATCTCGCTTCATGGAATGATTTGAACTAACAGTAGTATGATTAGAGCTAACTCGATCCTGAAACCATGCATGTCAAAGTTAAACACCACAAAAACGTCATCACACTTCTAACTGAAATGTTTTCTATAATTACCGGTTTCTCATCCTTATCATAAACTCGGAAACGTCCTTTTGCTTGCTTCAAATTCTTGGGTTCAACTGATTCCGCAACATAAACACCTTGCTCAATAGAAAGTGTTCCCTCAGGAGTACGGAAAATCTGAAACACAATGAGATAATCCATTTATGCACTGACAAGCACATATCCATGAATAGCATCCAGAAGAGAACGATGTAAATATAAATTGTATAGTCAGTCGAGGGGGAAAAAACACCTGAATATCACTTTCTGATAATGTGTCATGCGCAACACGATCTGGAAGATCAATGAAGTGCTGCAAAAATGAATCCCATAGTAAGAACCACATACAACATTAACTGAGTGCAGACAACAGGATGTAGCAGACCTTCGCAAACTGCGTATAAGTATCTCCTGGAATAACAGACATCAACGTTGACAAGGAGTTCAAAGCCGCCTCTTGCTCCATGCAATTAGAATTCAGCAAGCCCTTTGGGCCTAATAATCCCTTCATAGACCGAACAAGTTTAATAAAAAATATATTAACATCCAATATGAACAATAAAACAAACACCGCGTGTGCCTTAAGTTATCAAAAGCAAAAGATCAACCCTCCATGTGGGTCACAGCTATAATGGACGCTCAAGTGATTCAAATCAGTTGATCATACCCAAAACCTTGGAAATATCATACAATCACTAAAGTTGATGGTTCTGAAACATGGAAATTGCCAAACAGATAGTGTATTAGTTAAATATATGTTAAAGTAATTAATGGATGATGGGCCAATGAGGACTTTGGAATTTTTCACTTTGCACTGTCCTCAAAAGCTACCATAAGAAGTTATGAAGAAGGTGGGTTTAGAATCAGTCGTACCACGGTATAGCTTTTCTTTGTTCACATAAGATGTTGCTAGATTCATAACCAAAAAAAGCATAAATTCAAGGGGTGGGTGAGATTGTCCCATGTCCCAACTTTGCATCTGTCTCTTTCGTTTGAGACATATAAGGTGACATTATATTAAAAGATTATTTTGTATGTGATACTGGTCTTTAGCCCATTTTTGCTCTGCTTCAGGATTCCTCATCCCTGCGTACTATTTTCATTCTTAAGAAAACTAAAACTAAATGAATTCCAGTACTATCAATTCTACAACAAAATTATTTAGAGCTAGTTATAAGGAATTTGAAGTCGATGAGAAGAAATGCTAAACTTGGCAATCACATTTTGACAAGAAATATTGATCAGCAAGTTCTCAAGAAAACTATTAGAAAACTCAAAAACACCTTCCAGAAGAATCCCTCTATGCTTGGAAATAAATACAAAAAAACTACATAAGTGTATAAGCACAAAACTTACAAAAGCAGAAGAGGGGTTATCTGACATGAATATATATGATATACACTACACTGATTGCAGAACACACAGAACACACAAAATGTAACAACAGATTAAGATTTCCAAAGGAAAATGTAATTCACCTTGCAAAGCTTAGCAACATCGGTTGTAATAATACCAATCACATCAATGCCCAGTTTCTGTAAACACTTCCGCACCCTCTGAAGAAAGAACAATATTGGAAAGATATTGAGGTAAAAGTGATGCACACATCATCTATTGGGAACAAACTACCAATTATATTATTTGACAGGTTCAATACATTCCGATTGTAGAAACAGAGAGGCAAAGAGGCCTATTTCCAGTCCAAACATAATAAATTATGCTTAATTGCCCAAATCCAGGCAAGGAAATCACCTTTTAATGCTAGATAATAAAAGGCGCAATCACGTCAGAGAAAAATAAAAAGGCTGTAGTCGATTGATGCCAAAGAAACACACAACACCAAAGCAGCATGATAGGAGCTGGAAAGAGTGCATTGCGAGGAGGGATACCTTCCAAACAGCATCTTTTTTCCCAGTACCAACTAAACATGGGTGATGTGAGGAAAGCAAGAGCTGTACACATGTATCTGGACCTCTAGCTGAAACCCCAGGTGCTATTACAATTAAAGCCTTCACTAAAACTTCAACTGATGGAAGGAAAGGAATTTGAGAATCTGTCACACTTTCTGCATCACTGAACAAAAAAAAAACATGTATACATAATAAGTGAACAGAAAAAGATTGGAGAAATATGTATATCGGAAAGGAAGCAATTTGAAATGATAAGTTGAAGCTAATAGATTACATTTGTCATATAAGAATACATTATAAAATATAAAAAGTAGAGCAATCACAATTCCCAAACTGAGACGAATATTTTTCAATGGTGCTCTATAAATGACAGTTTTGGTAAAGGACTGACTCAAAATCTACAAAAAGAAAATAATGTGATATAGTCAATCTACCAGTTTCTCACCTTCCCTAACTAGCAGGGAAGAAATCTAGGAAGCACTTGTCATAAATGAAAATAGAAAACTGAATAACTAGCTCCGTATGTTTACTCTTTCTTTGCGGAAAAGTGCACTTCACGTTTTTAAGAAAGGGATTCCCTCCAAAATAATTCAAAATTCATCTCTGCTTTTTTCTCTCTCCTCAACTTAAAAAATGCAACCTAACAACTTTTTTAGGTACATCACTTTTTTAAAACAAGCTTCAAAGGGTTGTTCAGCAGGAATCCAAGATCTGGAGATTTGACAATCTCAGGTCATTGTCTTTATTAGAAACCACAAGCACATTCCGGAAGGAAGGTTTATATCAGTTTCAAAATTCACCTGACTAAACCCAATGAAAACCAGCCAAAGTATGGATAAGTAAAAGAAGGAGACTATCTGACAATTGAATCACCTCGTCTTAAGAAGAATAGATTTTTCTCCAATAACCGAGAGATAACTTCGAAACTCCGGCAAAATAGCTTCAGCCAACAGAGGAGATGCAACAAGAATTTTCCTCGAACTGCCGTACACTGCTTTCCTTATTTCCCAATTGGGATGGCACAGCAGAAACAAGATAAACTGAAACATAAAACAAAACAATGACCAACAACGCATAATTGCAACATAAGAAAAAAAAAAATCAGCCAAATAATAATCACCTGTAGCAATGCCTGGGTAGGAAAAACTTCCAATACCCTGCATCATAGGAGACATGTCAATTTAACGAACTGGACCTTAGATTTTGTAAAATAATATTGTACAAATAAATTTTTTTATCAAAATATTAAATTCCAATAACTTTCAACGCAGTAAACATGTTCAATCACAACTTTGAGCGCTTAGCAGAAAATTACAAGGAACAAAGCAGGCACAGAAGTCCATTTCTGCTTTATGACTGAAAAGATTTACCAGCAGATGATACAATTAATTTCTCGGAGAAATACAGAGTTGAAAAGTTGGCATCCGAAGAGAATACACCTTTGTTTTAAAAATGCGCTTCAATGCTATTTCATACTAAATAAACTGTACCTTCGAGAGTAATCAACAAGTAGAACCTCAACAAGGTCAACACAAGTCAATAAGTCCTCAGCTGACAATTTTGACGCCTGCAAAACTAAAATAAAATTAGCTCAAAGGTTCCAGAAAAAAAGTGCAAAAAAGAATATTATGGATTTCCTTTTCGATATCTTCACAATGATGTTGGCTTTCACATTTTTCAAACTCCCCTCCAATACGCAGACACACGCTTGCTCCGATTATTAATCAAAGTCTGATGGATACGTTTCACTAATTCTTTTCACAATAAGCATCTAAACACATATGGCCATCAGGTTATTACTGCTCCTTTAATTTGACCATAGAGGTATCTATTTCTCCAATTAGGCTGTAATGAGTGGCTTATTTTATCGTAAGATGACTACCAAACTGAGTACTGACCAAGGAAATTGGAATAATCGCAGGCTCGTTCTGCAATATCAACTGCCAAATTTTCTCCTTTGCTATTGTTTCATCTGAAGGAAATGAAAGATGCGAGAAACAGTTGGAAAGGAGCCAAAAATTAGAACCAAATAGCATCCCTAATGAAGCAGCACATGAAACAGAAGATGGACAAGTAAGCACCTGCTTTTACATCAACAGCAGCTATTTTCAACACACAGAAAAGTGCATAAATACCATCCAGTCTCTGTGCAGCTTTAGTAAAACCAGTTTTGACTAGTTGGAGAAGCGGCAGCAGTAAGGATGACATCTAGACATTCAACATAAAGTCTGAGAAAATTGAGGAATCATATTGAAACTACCAAGAACTACAACACAGACTGCGAGTCACACATGACCTCACCTGCATAACTGCATCAGTGTTTCTGCATACTAATCGCAGACATCGCAGGTAACCCCTTCTCAGCATTTCCTTCTCTTTGAATCCAGACACAAAGAATGTAAGTAAATCTCGGGATATAGAATCTGCTGATTTTACTGCCCAAGATGCCAAGCAAGACAAAACTGCAAGTTTTACTTCTTCATTTCCTGCATATAAACAAATTTAATAAGTAAAGTGGAAAAAAGAAAGCATACTTTCCATGAGCATAGTACCTTTCTAAAATGCAGGTCCACAAAAAATAGGTTGAAATAAAGAGAAAGTGCCCCAAACTATCCAGCAGATTAACATTTATAGATGCATAGATAGGTAAAGGTTAGATTAAGCAAAGACTAACCATCATCCTTGTAAAAGGACAACAGATATCCACAAACTGTTGGTGACAAGCTGCTAAAATATCTTCCTTCGGGAGCATCTGAAATTTCTCTTAGTGCATTAACCATACCAACTCTCTGGTATGGAAATGTAAGACGACCTTCCGAACCTGTTCAAATCACGAATCTATAAGATCACCACTCACAATCCAATACCTGGAAATGATTAATTGCAAGTTAAAGTGATAAATATTACTATCATTTGCACAGATAATATCCAAGTACTATACACATCATAGCACTAACCTCCCAAAATAGATTTGACAGCAGTAAACATAGCTTCTATAGCATCAGGACTGCTCGACTTTTTGCTCAAGCACCTAACTATGCTTAAAGCAACAAGTCTCCTTCCTTCATCTGCATGTCGAGCCTGTATCAGTACCACTGAAAGAATCTCAGTGGCATATTTACTCAAGTCGAGATTGACTGATTGCAAAAGAACTCCAACTGATTCAAGAACAAGTTCTGGATTTCGTTTCAGCATTTTGAGAGATGTTGGGAGTATAGTGTTCTTAAAATCTTCGTGTGACAAACGAGTAAATAATGGAAGAAAAGCTTCACATAGGTCCTTTGTGGGTTTTTCCTTTGCGTTTAGAACTGATCTAACATATAAATCAAGGAATATGCCCTGTAGAATCAACAAAAAATAATAATCTCAGAAATCCACAATCTTGGGAAAAGGGTTCTCCATTATTATTACAGCAATTTAGGTTAGATATGATTGGAGTAGAAAGATTTACCTTCGATTCTTCCAATGAACTGGGATTTGAATTAGCATAATCGAGCATTAGATATATTAACTTGGGGCTATCTTTGTATGGGATTCTTCCATCTTTCAATTCCTCCATGTATGCTTTGTATATGTTTGGTGACTGAAGGTTGAGTTAAATGAAAAAACTTTAGAATAGAAGTTAATAGGAGTGAATAAAACAAAATTCGGAAAATAAAGTTAAAATCAATAAATTAAATTAAGCTAAATTCAGAAAAGAAGTTGAACAAAAATCATAAACAGAAAATGAATGTAAGACCTTAGTAAGCAAGTGAAAGAAGGTTTTCCGGCAAGCCCTTCTCAAAGGAAATGGTCCTTGCATGACTATATGAAGTACCAATGCCTGTGCTTGGGCTACTCTAGACAATCCATTTTTGGATAACACGGCAAACTGACTATGAATTAAGAGGATACAGGACCACTTGAGAAGCCTGTAACATGCTGCCGGTGACTGGAACTTTGAATGCCTTTCCATGGCCTGTACAAGGTTTGCTGCAAAAATTTTCATAAACAAATCTCCAGCTAAAGCTTTAATAATGACATCGTCCACTGCTTTCCTTGATCCATGGTCATCGTAGATGGATAATGTTTGGAATATGAAGTCAACTAACAGTGCCACAAACTCAGCAGTCATCTGTGAAGAGTCTGAAGAATCACATGTCAGTAAGTAGAACAACAATACCTATGAAATACTAAATGGTCCGCAGGAAATTACAATAATGCCTATGAATACTTAATGATAAGTGAAATGGGAGAGTACTTTGAGAAAAAGTCCCCATAAACAGAGGTATTGCAAGAAAAATGAATGTAAAAAGCTCAAACAAAATATTTATTAATTCTTTTTTTTTTTTCATTATGCCCAGATGGAGCTTCATCAAGAAGATACTGGTCATTTCATCAGAAACATGAACAACTAATAGAAGATCACTTCATATGAACACCAATTCCTTACGTAGGTTGGTCAGAAATACACCAATACAATAATCAAATCAAAATTACATCATGAGATGGCAAATCTGACTGCTAAAAACTCTAAAATCTATTCCACTGTTCGTTATATTCAAACCTCTTGGTCTCTATTGTAAACGAATTCAACGACAAAAATATCACTATCGCAAATAAGGAACACATTTACACATTAAAATGAAAATACTCATTGCCACCCCTTTCCATTTAGTACAGGCAGCTTATCTTTTAAACCACTGATTTGTAGAAAGGCACTTATTTTGAAACAAGATCCTCCCAGGAGCCATACAAAACAGTACTCCAAACTTAATAATTTTTAATAATAAAGCTCCAATTTGAAATTTGGATTTTTCTTCTTTACTGATTGTAATGATGACATGGCAGCTTAACTTATAGACTTTCAAGTTTTCCTTCTAAAAAGTCCATTAACATAAGTTTTGAATTTTTATTCCCAGACACCTATTTAATTCATCTAAGACAACCACGGTATACCCAAACCTTCCAGTGCAACCATTCAATTTCCATAGCCAATATAATTGGCTGCCAGAAATGACAATTCATGAAAGCTTAGAAGTAATCTAACCTATACTTAAAAGTCCCTCATCAATGATTTGATCATTCTTTGCAAGGCAAAACCAAATTTACGATTCCTAATAAGCTTAGTTAAGCTTGCCAATTTCAGATAGAATAAAAGTAACTTTCAAATAAAATCATGCTTCAGGACGTAATTTTTCCTAATGTGTGAGACTTGCAAACTGGCAATTGCATCTTCTTCGACAGGAATATCGCTCTAAATTAGTAGTTGGCTGTACTAGCTATTAAAGAGAATCTAAACGAGAGCAGCCGTAGTTCTACATTACGGTTATCAGTTTATTAAATAACTTATGACCGGCAAAACACATTGATGTCCCTTCTGTCATAACTAATTCAACTGGCAGAAGCCAACATCGCCAACCACATCCATCAGAGGCATACTATCAACTAAAAGTTCCCATATTTCACCAACTCACTGGGCAATGAAATGCTTGCATGTAGCAAAGGTCAGCAATGCATACAGCCAGCTATCACTTGCAGAGCAAAGATTTAAAATTCCCTCGAAAGTATTGCTCACGGCACGCATCCATCGATTAAGATTCAGTCTAAGCGTGAAGATGCATTCTTTTAAGTGATGGTACCTAAATTATCGAGAATGGCCGGAATCCGGCGGCGGAAGATCTCGGTGCGGCGGCTGATTGACGGCGTGGAGATTAAAGGAGCGATCGCCGTCAGCCACTCCATGGGATTAGCAGCGTCGGCCACCATTGAAGCGGATGAGCTGCCGTGGGTTCAAACTTAGGGTTTTAGGACTTCCAATCTGAGTGGACAAAATGCAGTCTTAAGAGTAAGCACACTATTTATATCAATTGTACATAAATTCAACAATTTTATTCTACAGCTTTATTAATTCAATTACTGTAATTCTATCTTTTCTTCAACAAAAACCCACGTAAACAATAGGTAAAATACACACATTTATATTCCAAACTATTTCATTTTTTTCAAATATATTCTCAAAAGAATATCTAAATTATTTTAGTTGTTGCAAATCTATGACGGGAACAAAAATTCAGTGACGAAAAGTTAACATGGCTCGTTGAATTATACATCAACTTTGAAAAAGTTAAACGTATGATTATACACTAACAAATATTTTAAATTGTAAATTGTAATCCTGAGTGTAATACTACGTAGACTATTTTAATATTGACGTGTAATCTGGCGAGTCACGTTAACTTTACATTATCAGATTTGTTGTTCCCGTCATAAATCAAGATAGTATACTCTTAGTTTTTTTTATTAACGCAATAATCTTTTTCTTTTTTCCTTGATATCCAGCAAGGTAGTCTTCTTAATGTCATTGGGTTCGTGATTTTTTTTATTTTTTCTATTTAAAAATATACTTTTGGAAATGGGTGTAAGAATTCATGGAATGAGTATAATAATAATGTTTTTCCTTCTCATTGATCAAGATTTTAAGTTGCAGGCCACAAGGTTATTATTATACATTTAAATAATATACTTATTTTATTTCAAATAATGGACTACGAAGAGCTACTTTGAGACTTTATTTAGGATTGCAATTATATCGGTTCTACAGAAAAAATTGAGGTTTTTATTCTACAATTTTTTCTTGATTTATCTAAAACGTCGTGACTTTTGAGCTTGATTTGATTAGAAATAATTCTTTTTGACGATACTATTTTTGAGTTTGCAATCACCCCATTTGAATATTATTAGTTGACTCATTATCTAAAAAAAATCAGTTTGAAAAGTATAATTGATCATGTACATTGTTTGTATATCACCCTTTATTGGTCTCAATCAATGACTTAATGGACAAAGCAAATTAGATTTAGCCAACATTGTTATCGGTTAAAAAACACAAGGGACGAGTCCTATATAATATCGATGAATTATCCAATACAGATCCAACATAATTAGGAGATTTGATCCCATCCGAATGTCTTACATAAACTCGAACCCTTGACCTTTAAGATAATGGGAATGGTGCTCACCACTGCACTTTCAATTGTTATGCTGGATTGCATCAACACTGCAATTTTATCACATTTTTCACATTACAAAATTACATTTCTGCAATATTTATGGCCAAAGACACGGTTCATCATTACTATGAACTCTCGTTCAACTTTCAACTATTCCTACATCTTATGATCCAAAATATCCGTGACAGTGAAACAACCTGCAAATTTCCATGAAGACAATAGCATTTCTAATCAACAAACCATCACATAAATAAATCTCATCAACCACACTGTACAAGAGTGAATAAAAAATAATAATAATGAGTTTGTGGAAACCCACAATGATCATGATGCATCATTAGCAGTGTTATCCTGTCTAGCAGAAATGACTCTGTCAAGAGTTTCATCGGGGACTTTGATTCCGCTCGTCTCGAGGTCGGCTACGATGGCGATAGATGCATCGAGTTCTCCAAGATCCAGACACAAGCTGATGACTTCATCATACAACGGGCTGCGATGAATATACGACTCAGCGCATGAGAATTTAGAACAAGTTTTCGAAGGAGAGTTTATTAGTAGCTAAAAGAAGTATTCAAGAAACACAGGAAGTCTTGAAATTGAATGGTTGCAATGAAGAGCTTCATGGAAATCGTCTTCTATGAAGTTTATATATTGCACAATAAAGTTGCAGAACTGATCAGTCAAGTGCTCGGGTAGCGCCCAGCATGTACACGAGGCCTAGATGGTTTCTAGGTGGCACCTAACCGACTTATTTTATATTTCTTCATAATTTAAATAAACAAAAATTACAAGATAAAAATATAT
>AYJT01068694.1:0-16590 GCA_001278415.1 Ocimum tenuiflorum
GGATTTTTTGTTGATGAGAGAGAAAAAATAAAACGGATTTTTTAAAAAAAAATATTTTTCTTTTTTTTCAGAAAAAATGTAAACAAACATAAGTGTAATATTACTTTTCTTTCGCAATTTTACCAAAAAACTTGCAGCAAAAAATCCAATTCTTATTGGTGTTGCGTGCATGCAAAAACACGTTTCTTGTTGCATTGGCAGTATTTGCGGAAACACGGTTTCACTATCACCTAAAATCACGTTTCAATTAGCAAAATTATCCAAGAAAAATACAAAATTTGTTGTACAGCTAACTAAAGGTCGACCACACACATGTAACTGTTGTTTCTTATTTCTTAACGACTTCAAACATTGAATAACACTAAGATGTTGCTATCAGAGTCGTTCAATCGTCATCTACTGTAAATATGCATGAATGACGTGTGTAATTATAGCAGTTAAAAAAATGAAGTGTTTACGATTCTTCGGTTTCTCTTGCACGTGAATAAAAGAAAAATTAAACATTAAACATGTGGTGTATTTATAAGAGAATGTGTGAATTTGATATGCATTTTGAGTATTTGACATTTTTGATACTTCCAAAGATTCTACACCTAACCATCGGTTAACTTCAGCCATTTAAGTTTGGCAATGGAAAAGGGGTAATAAATGTTTTTCCCGCTTTATAAATAGCATGACTATGTCGTTACAAATGTGATAATTTGATGTTGGGGGAAAATTTATCATAATCCAAATCAGATCAACCCCATTTAAAGAAAAGGTCCCACAATGCCCGTGAGGCCCACACACCGAGCAGAAGGATGGCCCACCGTAAATAGACCCAGGGGCCAGCTTGTTGTGCGGGTCCAGACTGAAACTA
Source organism: Ocimum tenuiflorum (assembly GCA_001278415.1). Classification (NCBI taxonomy): domain Eukaryota; kingdom Viridiplantae; phylum Streptophyta; class Magnoliopsida; order Lamiales; family Lamiaceae; genus Ocimum; species Ocimum tenuiflorum. The sequence continues at coordinate 860 of AYJT01068694.1, forward strand.
GATCCAAACGACGTGGGTTCTCCGATATTTGTGGAGGCACGAAACCCACATGGAACCACAACCCCAGGGTGCTTCACCCACTAACCCACTTGTAACTGGCTCGATTTCCATGTATAAATAGAACCTCATCCTTCTAAGGGAGATGTCAAGCATTCTCCATTGAGAAATAAACAATCACTATTAATTCTCCTCATTTTTCGTTTCTATCCAAATATTTGTCGCTCGCTTGCAATTATTTGCGGAAAGTTCTCTGTGATTTTCATCACGAAAATTCGAACCTCAACACCAAACAAATCTCAAATTAATTCACAAGGTTTTGATATGTCAGAGTATATAATAAATATACACTCAATTTGTTTTTTCGAGAAAAAAGATACAACGATGATAAACAATCAATAAAGGTTCCATATATGCTCATTATATTGATATATTCCCTCGTTTTGTGCCTTTGCAAACCAAATACACATAATATAGTTATTTCATTATTGTTTCACATGCTGGATCGAGTCAGTATATACAAAATTGGGACGAACCCACCCCTCTCATTCTTACAAGAGTTACAAATAGCTAAGCTACACGACTTATAACAAAATTCTCCTTGAAAATTCCAAGTATGAACTTATTTGTGTTATTAAATTTGCACAAAATAGTTATAAATATATTCTTTATTTAAAGATTTCATGTGAGGTTGAGGTATACTCCCACATGGTCCCAAAAAATCAAAATGCAAGTGGCCCGTTGAAAACCCAAACTCTCCCTCCAAGAAAACTCCTTTTGAGTTGGGACCATAACAAGCCCAATTTGAAAAAGCCTTTTTCTTCTATTATGTACATGCCAAACAAGTCGCCAGTAAAGTAGATTTTCATGTGCACAGTTGTAAGGAAGCGTTTGGTGACAAAATAAGGGTCCCAATTCCGAAATTCAGAAATGGCAAAAATACACAGTATTTATCCCTCCAACAAGGCAAACACATCCTTACTCACTTACAAATTCGGTTGAATTTTACACGACATTTTCCACGCAGATGGATTGAGCCAAACAGTCACCTTATCCAACCTTATTTGATTAGTCATTCTTGTATGCCTTGTTTGTTTTGATTGATTTTTAACGGTTTCTAGATTTTTCAACTCCAAGATTCCTGCTGAATTTCAAAAGAGTATTTAAGTGTGCATTGAATGGTCGTCTGATTAATTTCATTTATCATTATATCTTTTATAAATTTTAAAATATTACATAGTTGAATCGTAAATGAAATATTAGTCAAATACATAAACAACACAAATTATTAGCCATTAAGATGAAGGGAATTTAAAGAACATATGCTAAAAGTAATTGTAGAATAAGTAATTGTATTTTAAATCAATGATTAATATTAAAAAAATAAATAATCAACAGCAACGAACATTATAATTGGTCTTTGATCACGAAATTGATAAAAATGACAAGTTATTTATATTAAAAAAAAAAAAACATAAACCTCAATCAAGGGGAATGCATATCCACACGGAAAAAAATGCCAACTAAATAAATATAAAATTGGAAATATTTAGATATTATGAAGGCCTAAAAGTTGCTAATTTTCAATCCAAACGAAACAGACTTTTCGCGACGGAGCATGATATTGATTGAAGCAATTATTGGCTAGGGTTTAAAGAATATCAAACTTATTATTATTATTATTTTCTGAATTTCGTATCATCCTATTTTATATTTTGATTTTATATAGAAAATAAAATAAAATCAGTATTCTGAATTTCCACCAATAATGGATTATGAGCCTATGGGGCCCAATAAGAAACAAAATGGGCCGTTTTATTCAGCAGCCCAAAATAGTAAAGAGGCCCGACCCGACCCGAAAAATAAGACAGCAAAACGACACGTGCTCTTGCTCTTGACCGCCTAGTTTTTTCACTCCCGCCACTCCACCAAAATCAAAATGAAATTCCATGAAAATAAATTGCTCATCCAGCCTGAATTTCCTATTTTACCCTCATATGAACGCACCATCATCAATCTTCATCGCTACTCTCCCGATTTTACCCCTCTCTCAATACCCCAATCACCATTCTTCCTGGAGAAGCTTTGCCAAATAAACTATACACTTTCGCCAACACTTCAGTGAAGAAAATCCACTGGTTTTCACACTGATCTTCACTATCCAGATAATTTGTGGCTGATTTTGTATATACAGTGATTTACCCTGCAGTGCGTGAAATTTGAGTAGCATTTGAATCACGATGCTGGAAAGCAAGCAGTTTTCCGGATACGATGTGCCCTCGAATGCATTTTTCGGAGTTCGTTTTGTTCTCTTCGGGTTTGATTCAGTTAGAGAGGAGGAGGTTTCGTTTTACTTGATTTATTTTTCGTCATTTTGAAAAAAAAATGGAGCTTTTGGTTTTAATTTTGAGTTCTTCGATTTGTTTCTAGGTGCGGTCGAAGCTTTTTGAAGGAGGAGGAGTTGACGCTGTAAATTATGGGCCGGATTGCAGTCACATAATTGTTGATAAGATTGTTTATGTGAGTGTTTTAAGTGGAATTCAGTTGATTTTGTTGCTTCCTCTTCAGAATTTTGGGAGTTTTGAGCTCTAATAGGTGAAGACAGTTTCAATAGGATTTGTGTAGCATTGTCTACATCTCAATGAGTGCCATGCTTACCGTTTACTAATGTTTAAATGAATCGTTGAATTGGAATTGGTATGCTTTTTATACATCGTGAAAGATATGGTATTAGTCTTGTTGAATTTGATTCCACAAGCTCTTTGATTGTAGTTTCATTATCACTATTGTTTCGGTGCAGGATGATCCCATATGTGCTGCTGCGCGAAGAGACGACAAGATATTGGTGACTGGACTTTGGGTTGATCACAGTTGGGATGTGGGAATTCCTGTTGATCCTAACTCGGTGAGTTTCTAGTGTATATTGTATTTCATTTCCATTGAATGTAGTAATGTGTGAAGTTGCAAGCTGGAAATGATATACTAATGCTGGTTGCTTATTCATTTATGCATATATATTGCTCTGCACTTTCTTGCCTGAAGATTCTTAAAGATTTGATTTTCTTTGTTTGCATAATCTTAAAAGATGATCTTATTTTGAAAGCTTTCAGCTTTCCTGCTCTAATATTTTATTGTGATTCCTCACAGATCATGTATCGGCCAGTAAAAGATCTGAATGGGATTCCGGGTGCCAAATCTCTGGTTATGTGCTTGACTGGATACCAGAGACACGATCGAGATGATATCATGGTTCTGACAATTACTTAATGCCTTCTGCTTATCAACCTTAACAAAATGGCATAATTTTTCGACCTTTTAATATTCCCTTAATAACTGTAGTCTCATTATCATAAACTCATTTTCTACAGAATATGGTCTCCCTGATGGGCGCAACTTTTTCTAAGCCATTGGTGGCAAACAAGGTTACTCATCTGATTTGCTACAAGTTTGAGGGTGAGATTTTTTAATATTGTTAAAATTTGTTGCAGGTGATTGTAGATTCAACATATCTTGATTTCAACTGACATTATGTATCTTTGAAATTCATACCTGTAGTTTGGATATTGTCAGAATACGAGTGCTTTCTCGTTAGTATGTAGTGGATCATGCATTAATCCACTTAAGTGTTATCAAATGTCCATTTAAGTTCAAAACATTCATGTCAATGACTATAAATACTGTATGGCAATCTGTCAGGCTCATGTCTCAGAATCAACAAGCATTATCCTTTCTGAAGCTCTTTGCTGTATATGGCATTTGCAAGTATTTGTTTTGTGTAGGCCTCTTTCTTTTACTTTCACTGGCACTTAGAATTTGAATTTCAACAGGGGAGAAATATGAGCTTGGCAAGAGGATTAAAACAATGAAGCTAGTCAACCATCGTTGGCTGCAAGATTCGTATGTCCAAGTTTGATTTGTCAATTGATAAGTATAATATAGATTGGATATTTGATTTATTAAAGATGTCATTCAGTTGAATTATAATTTCTCATCTCCTTACTTTCAGCTTGAGGGCTTGGCAACTCCTTCCAGAAGCTGATTATGCTAAGAGGTGTGGGCACTAGGTTCATTGTTTTCTTTTCCCATGACATAATGGTGCTATCTATCATCATGAATGCCCTTTCATTGTAGTATTTGTATACCATTTTATTTTTTATTAGGCATACTAACTATAACGAGTTAATGAGTTCAAACAAATTTCCCCTGGCGCAGTGGATACGATTTAGAGATGATGGAGGCCGAAGCTAAGGATTCTGACGAAGAAACAGAAGATGTGGCTTCAGTTGAGCTGAAAAAGAAAAACATTATCAGTCCTCAAAATACACGCGTTGAAAATAAAAATATTCTCCGGTCACCTGAACAGCAGGGGTTTTCAAGAAACACTGCTTATATGACTGCATTTGAAAGTTTTTCTAATGTTGGAAATATAAGTAAAACCCAGTCAACTCCTAGAAAAGAGACCGGCTTTGGAAAAACATCATTTTCTCGTGAAAGTCACGATGAGCGTCCTGGTACATCAGACTCTTCTTGTGCCAGAAGTCCTGCTAAAATTTCCTCCAAGGCGCCATCAAATATGCCTGATGGTACGCTGATTTCTGAAAAACACGAGCATGTCTTAGCTTCAGCATCCGAAAGTGCTAAGAAGTCTGTTGGTGGTGGTTTATCCAAATTAAGTAGCAAGAGTATCAAGGCCAGTCTCCCTCTGAGTTCAGAAAAAATCGAGCATAATTCACGCAGTCCTTCGTCAAATGTAAGTAAACATGGACTTAGTGGGGACATATCATTGGAGAGACACTTAGGAGGGGCTGATTCTCATGGCATTAGAACACCATTGAAGGGAACTTTGTTGCACCCTGATGAGCAGCAAACTGTTGGTTTACCCAGAAAGTCGCGTGGTAGTTCAAGATCACCAGTGCTAAGCCATTCTCCAAAAACATTAATGAGAAGTGGATTGGCTACAAAACCAATAGAAATACCAGTTCTTAAATCTTCAATTGAGGGTTCATGTCAATTGGCGCGTGATATTTCTCCAACTAACAGAACTAGCTGTTTGAGGGAAGAAGTTTGTGCTGGTTCTATCACACCATTGGAGAAGAATCAAGATGGAATTGAATCTCGTGGAGTTAAGACCCCTTCAAAGGCAGCCTTGTATCTTGATGAGGAACAAACATGCAGTTTGCCTGGTAAGAAAATGACTATTTCAGGTGGTGGTTCAAAATCAAAAAAGCTAGGGCATTCTCCAAAGATATTAATCGGCCATGGATCGGATACAAAAACAATGGAAATGCCGGTTCTTGGATCTTCAATTGAAGCTGTCGATGCTCCCCCCACTAATGTTTCTAGCTGTTTGGGGGAAGAAGTTAATGGTGTTCTAAATATGCCATCAGACAGGGATCGAGACGGAATCAAATCTGGTGGAGTAACAACTCCTTTAAAGGAAGCATTGCCCCATCCTGATGAGGAAGAACCTAGCAGTTTGCCTGGTAAGAAGAAAATGACTATTTCACGTGGTAGTTCAAAATCAGAAAAGCTAAGCCGTTCTAATAAGACAAGAGTGGAAAGTGGATTGGATACGAAACCAATGGAAAGGCTGATTTCTGAATCTTCAAATACTGCTAGTCATTTGGGAGAGGATGTTTCAGCCTCAAAAGAAGCTACCACGATTTATACTATACAAGATAGACAAGAGTGCAACGATCAAACGCTTCAACGTTCTCGAGGAAGACCCAAAAAGCAGAGGCTGCCCGACTTGAATGTAGAGGGCCCTTCTATGGGTAGAGAAGAAAATCAAGAGATTCAACAAAGTGGTCCGCTAGATTTTGAACCCCCTTTCCCAAGTTCAAGCTCTAGGGTAGAGAAAATGGATGGTCAGGTAGATTTGGACTCTTCAAAGGTAGATCATAGTGGCAGCCAGTTAAAACCAGTGAAGAAAAAGATGCTTGCCAGGAAGACTTTGGGTTCAAGACCAACTATCCGTAAAGGGAGCACTACAAAACATAAAGGGCTCATTTCTGCTGCATTGATGAATGAGCTCACAAACCATTCAAATGCAGCAGTAGCCATTGAAGACACAAAAACTATTTCTCCTGCTGAGAAATCTGTGTCTGCTCCTCCAACCACCAGTGAAGATGTACCTGCAGGTGATGAAACAGAAGCTCCAGAATGCGAAGGGCCGAATGAATTCGACAAGGGGAATATGAATTCTTCAGAAGTGGAAGAGCCAGATTCAGGAAAACGAACTCACAAGAGAAAGCAACCCTGTGAAAAGACCACACAAATAAAGAAGGCAGCAAAATCCAGGGTTAAGAAGAGCACTGAAGCTGCAAAAACTGTTTGCAGCGAGAATACGGAGATGCCGGAATCAAGATTAACAGGTGATGTTGCAGAGGAAAAGGTAATAGAGGGTAAGAAACGCCCTTTGGCTAAATCTAAGAGAGCTAAGTCGAATTATCCTACAGAGGAGGACAAAAAAGATGAGATGAATACAGTCTCACACAATGAAGAGATGGTTGCATCGGCTAGTAACCTAATAGACGGTGAGAAACCTCCTTTGGCTAAATCCGAAACAAATAAGTTGAATGATCCTACACAGGAAACCAAACAAGAGGAGAAGAAGACTGAATTGGCTGGTAAAAAAAGCAAAAGGCCTTCTAAGAAATCAAAAAGATCAGATGATATGGAGAAGGAAAATGAACCAGTTGCAAATGAACAACAAAGTGTGAGCGGTGATACAGTTGCAGCTGAAGAGGAGAAGAATACTGCATTGGCTGGTAGAAAAAGCAAAAGGCCTTCTAAGAAATCAAAAAGATCAGATGATCTGGAGAAGGAAAATGAACAAGTTGCAAATGAGCAACAAAGTGTGAGTGGTGATACAGTTGCAGCTGAAAAGTTAACTTCGCATGAAATAAAAAAGCCTCTAAAAACCGTTGATAAAGCTGACAAAGCCGATACAGAGGAGCTCAATACGAAGGCTGAACCGGCATGTTTTATACTGAGTGGACATAAGCTTCAGAGGAAAGAGTTTCAGCAAGTTATAAAGAGATTAAAAGGAAGGGTATGCAGGGATACTCATAACTGGTCATATCAAGCAACACATTTCATTGTTCCAGATCCAATACGAAGAACTGAGAAGTTTTTTGCAGCTGCTGCCTCTGGAAGGTATTCAAATTTACATCACATGCTTGTGTGGCTGAAGCAATATATGAATTTGGACTGATCTAAATAATTTGCTTTCGCAGTTGGATCCTCAAGACTGATTATTTAACCGCTAGCAACGAGGCGGGAAGACTTTTATCCGAAGAACCATATGAATGGCACAAGAAATGCTTGACTGAAGATGGTGCTATCAACTTAGAAGCTCCAAGAAAATGGCGCCTTCTGAGGGAAAGAACTGGTCATGGTGCATTTTATGGAATGCGAATCATCATTTATGGAGAATGCATTGCTCCTCCACTGGTATGCTATTTACTAGTTCAATTCAACTTTGTTTTCATCTTATTAATTTTTTAATAATGTAATTTGCATATAGGGGTGTTCTTACTGTTGGTTTGGTTTTTCTCGAAAATAACTGCCAACCTGAAAATTTTTTAAAATCAAAACCGAACCTCCCGAATAACTTGTTTAAATTGAACCGAACCGGAGCTTAAGTTTGGTTCGTTTTCAAACCGAACCTTGTTTTTCTTTTCACAATTTTCCCCATTCAAAACATAATTTTTAATGTTTAACCATGTATAACTCTGAAATTTCATCCACAACCACTATAAACTATCAAGCATGGATATTTTAGGATAATAGTGATTTTATAGTTAAAATAAAAATAAAAATAAATAAATCATGGGTTTTTGTCGGTTCGGTTTGGTTTTAGTGGTTATATAGTTTAAATTAAAAATAAATAAATCATGGTTTTTGGTCTGTTTAGTTTGACCTAAAACCGAAGTAAAACCCAAACATTTCGATTTGGTTTTTGGTCGGTGGTTCGGTAATACTCACCCCTAATGCACATGATCTTTGTCCACTCCTTTCAGCATTTGTATCTGTCCACATTCATCACATGATGCTCACCATTGTTCCCAAATCAGGACACTTTAAAGCGTGTGGTGAAGGCCGGCGATGGAACCATACTCGCGACCTCACCTCCTTACACGAGATTTCTAACATCAAACGTAGACTTCGCCATTGTCAGTCCAGGCATGCCTCGTGTCGACATGTGGGTTCAAGAGTTCCTCACACACGAAATCCCCTGTGTTTCAGCCGACTACTTGGTCGAGTACGTGTGCAAGCCCGGTTACTCCCTCGATAGGCACGTGCAATATGGCACTCAAGCTTGGGCTCAGAGATCACTCAAGAGTCTCGTGAGCCGTGTGGATGAGGCCCCCGACGACCCTAAAACGCCCGAAGATCATGATGCAGCGTGTCAAGTGTGTGGATCGCGTGATAGGGGAGAAGAGATGCTTATATGCGGTGATGAAAGTGGTTCATATGGATGTGGTGTTGGGGCCCACATTGATTGTCTTGATCCTCCCCTTGAAGATGTGCCGAAGGAAGACTGGTTCTGCGATGACTGCTGCCAGAGAAGGGAGGTCGAAACGGGTAGCCGGAGTTCGAAGAAACGGCCAAAGAAATCGAAGAAGTGATGCGTTGATTCTTGATTTCTTGCTTAGTTAGACTTCATTTTTGTTGGTGTGGTGTTTGTGGAGTCTTTGAACTAGTTGATGTATCAATAGACAAGTTATATATATTTAGGGGAATAAATGTATGGTGTATAATATGTATGCATTTTTGCTATGTAAGTGACTAATAATCCTTAGCATTTTATTGCGACCGAATTAAAGATTTTGGGAATTATTTGTGAGCATTGAGCAATACATTAGTCATCGTAACCAAAAAATATAATAAAATATATATATATATTTTTTTTTTAGTAATTGGGCGATTGGACCTGTATTTTGTGGAGTTGAACAATATCTACAAATTGGGCTCAACGATTATATCTTTGAAATGGTATCATTCCGGTTTTAGGCCCATTTCTAAGGACCTAAATACCAATTCCAATAATCAGACTGATACAACCCATTTTCAAATTATCAGATTAACATTGTTTCGATGTAACATTTCAATTTATTATTAAGATTTCACTAAATATATATAGAATAAATTGAGAGAGCATAACGTTGAAAGTAAAATTACTAATTCGTCCTTATTCTAGAGGGTAAGACCATCCAATAGAAACGTGAGTGAAGAGATTTCAGCTTTCAAGATCTCCGAAACGAGAGAATAAAATAAAAATTTGATGGAAACAAGCGAAGCGATAAATAATAAATGGAAATGATGATGGATTGTATAAAATTCAGTACGAATTCCATCCGCAAAAAATTCAATTAGCATTAGAAATTTCCCTCCAATACAAATTTAGAATAATTCAAACATGATGACGTCAATTAGCAGGTGAAAAATCAGCAGTTTTGGACCCTAATAATGTGTTTTTGAAACATGCTACATAATTTATTCAAGAAACAAGTGGCTAATGTGACAAGTTGTATCCCTCAAACTCCCCATAACTTCACATTCTTATTCTACACATTCTTTGCGTGAAAGAAAAAGTACAAAGAACATGAGCCCCAATAATAATAATAATAATAATAATAATAATACAAGTTATGTGGGTGTTGTGCACGTCATAAGAATTTTGATTTATGTGGAATTTTTATATGAATTAGTAATTAATAACAAAATTCACAAATTCAAATCTGCTCGACTCTGGAATCGAGCTATGCGCGGAGCGGGCCAGCGCCTCATCCCCTAATTCAAAAATAAAAAGTTTTTGATGGTATTAGATCTGAACGTGTAGAAAATAACAAATAAAATTTCAAAATTCTTAAATAAATTCACATGTTTTACTATACCATTCCAATTTTATGATGTATTACGTTGTCAAATAAATTTTCGAATAGAAAATATTATTTATCGATTCCATTTATAACTATTACTTAAAGTTTGCATTCAGACTAAGCAAACACCCGTTTCTTTAGCATGAAGAAAATAGAAGGGTGAAAAACCATTCATTGCCCATTTCATGGCATTAATTATCTTCCCCAACATATATAATAATACAATTGTTTCGAAAATTCTATGCTAGACACATTACTAGTGCCACATTGTCTTATATAGAGTTAAGTTCTTACTTACAATTTTATGTAGGACTCATATCATATGTGAAAGAATACGACAACATCTCATATTTTCGTACAGGTCGATTCTTTATCTCCTCTCATAATAAAAGAATGATACATATTTCATATATTGCTGTGGAATTTACTATAGAGGTATACATTCCATTAAATTTAATGGGGTTATATAAAAACAATTGAGGAAAATAATAACGAAGTCTGTGTGTCAGAATATCCATTGAATCCTTCAACTGGGAGACTTTCAAAATTCAAAACCTTAGGAAAATATTAAATTAAAAAATTCAATGTGAAAGCATATTTCTTCCACTATGTGTCTGCACATGAATATTTTATTAATTAAAAAAGACGAACAACACACACTGGGTTTGCCTTAAAACACGCACCTACGTTGATAGATTTGTAGGGGCAGCTCAGCTGTATTGTATTGATTTATTTCGTACAGCTAAACGCAGGCATGAATGAAACTCCCAATTCGTACGGACTAATTAAATAAATATTTGGCCAATTTGTATTAATTAATCTGATTTGAACATTATTCCTTTGGGAATCGACCAATCCATCTATATATTAAAAGCAAGCCAAAAACTTGTATTATACTATCTGAACGATTTAAACGTATCTAAATAATTTATTCTACCAATTCAAATTCATATTTATCTTGAATTTTAAACTCAAACTCATATTTTTCCTGGATTTTAAACTAAAATCCACCTTAGGTGGTCTAACCGGAGACCTCCTCAAAGAAGACGAAAACTTGATTAGACCGCTCAAACGACTTAGGCGGATCTAACTCATTTTCACTACTCAAACCCATACCCGTCCTGGATGTTAAACCAAACTCATATCCCTCTCGGCTTTTAGACAAAAACCAACCTAAATTATTTAGACACCGTCTAGAAAGGAAATGCGTGAAGATTTTAAATTAATTAATCATATTACATGAAATTAATTCATATGTGAATTGTCATATCATTTAGAAGATCATGATAATTATGGATGAGAACCTTTTAATGCAGATATTATAATACTTCCAAATTAAAAATTACCACTTATATATTTCATCCGAACACTTAGGTCATGTATTTTTCTCAGATAAATTATAAACAGTATGAACAACTTAAAAGAATGTCAGAAAATGTTGGAGATTGAAAAAAAAAAAAAACTTCCAAAAACCTCAGCTGCAGCTTGCGTGAACTATGTTAATGCGATTTACTATAATTCAAATAATACATAAAAGTATACTTCGATTAGTAAAGAGTGGAAAACAACGGTTCGATCATTTTCTTGATTACATATTTTATAATTTACTCGAACTATTATCTCGAATAAATTTATGATTATAATCATAATGCGATCTAATTTTACATGTTGGAGATTAAAAAAATATCAAACAACCTCAATAACATATTTCTTGCAAATAACATATAAAAGTATACTTCAGTTAATAAAGAAGGGAAAACAACGGCTCATTTCTTTATGCATGTTTATAATTTAATCGAACTACTATCTTATGATTATATTCATAATGCGATCTAATTTTACATGTTATAGATTAAAAAAACTTCAAATAATTAACCTCAGCTGCAACTTGCAATAACTATGTTAGTGCGATTTAGAATAATTCAAATAATACAGAAAAATATATTAATTTAATTAATGAAGAATGGAAAAACAAGGGCTGATTTCGTTAAATATTTTTATAATTTAATCCAACTATTATCTCAAATAAATTATAATTATAGCCATAACAGGATCTAACTTTCTATGTAGAAAATTCAATATCTTAAATTGGTATGGCTGCTAATTTAGCTCGATTCGGAGCAAGTTGTTCAAACTTTTGCATACGAATATATACCATGATATTCGATATAATACAACTAAAATCCCAATGCAGAAAAGAGGGAGGATCTTGCTTGCAATAATTGTGCAAGAATTTTTCTTTTCCACAGAAAAAAAAAGTAATTTTCTTTTTCATGGAATTTATTTTTTATAAATCTCTTTTTGTGTGTGGAAAAATGATGGGTACATTTGATTCCTTACAGTTCACTCATATTTGCAGATGCGCCTTTAGGGCTGCACGTGACTCTTTATTTTTCGCTTTTATTTTCTTTTTGCACTCGAAACTCCACGCAGCAAGCATGAATATATGCTCTCATTATTGGATCATGTTTTTTTTTTAATCTTTATACTCAATATTATTTTTAATATATATGTACATAAAATATATATATATATATATATATATATTAATTAATACTTTATATTTACAATAAAGATCACATGTAAAGTATAACATAATGGCTATACTCTATTTCGAATACCAAATAAACAATATGAACTGTGAAAAAATATTGGGTTCAAATATATTAATTAGTTTTAAGATTTAAGTAAAATTATTAACTAATAGTCCACAATTTCACGTCACCTTCATGTTGTAATGGGTCGTACATGTACAATACGAATATAAAATATGAAACGTTATGAAGTTAGACGAAATTCTAGAAATTCATCACTCTTTGTTTTACGAGAACAACTCACAACATCGGCATAGAAAATCCCGCGATTGACTAAATGGAGTGAAGTTGTGATACTTAAATTATCCAAAAAATTATATAACATCTCATAGCCCTAAACTTTTCCTCACATGGTTTTGAAATGGGGACAAGGTAAGATGGCTATCTTTGGATTATTCTCACTAACACCACATTGTTGGGCAGTGGGGAATCATTGTTTTGTTGATTAGTGTGGAAGTGAAGAACCCAATTTTCATTTCTTTTTTTTTAAGGAAGAACAAGAAATAACAGCTTAGAAAAAATAAATCATCAAATTTCACTTCCAAGTAAAGCCACAAATATATTAGTGTATTTTGGGCAAGAAGTGGATGTAAATTCGCTAAAAAGATTGAATTTTTTTAGAATTTCAATGTCATCACTCTCTACGAAAAGAAAACCCACAAAAAGCCAGAGATTTGTGAGAATATTTGTAGGCCATTGATTTTGGGATTGTTTGTAACTTCCAATGTCACTTATGCTTTTGACTTAATTTTTACAATTTCTTGTGTTTATGAAAATTGCACTCCACACTTCTATTTGCTTGGATGCAAACCCAAGGGCATTACTTTTGAGATATGACCATACCATAATGTTTTCATGATTTTTGGCTACGATACTACAATATCTATCTCATTTTTGTTGTGTATATATATAACATTTGTATAAAAGAAAAGAATCTATTTGTGTTCTGATGAAATTAAAGGTATACTACAAGCATGATATGATATTGAGAAAAAATTTCAGGTGGTTGTTAGAGTAACTCTTTTATCATTCTTTTCGCAATATCATAGATATTAAATATTATATTTTTCTAATACATAAATGGGCTTAATAGATCGATTAGTAACCCGACTCAATCATTTAAATAAAATAAAAATCATTGTAAAGTAGTTTGCTAACTCCTTGAGTCCTAACGACAGTCCTCAACAAAAGGCCCGTGCATTGCATGTCACATGGGAGTAAAAAATTTATCGCACAATTGAGAGCTCCCATGTTTCATGCTTTAACGAAAGAATACGTACATAATAATTTATGTTTTTTAGAAAAATGTAAAAATAATGGATTAGCAATGAATTCATACTTTCTAGGTAGTAATTTTCTTAGCACAAAAAGTGCCTTTATAATTGAATAATTTCTATAAAATTTATTAGTATAGGCCTATGAATTACAAATATTTTGTTTGTGAAATGAACAAAACACAACCGGAACTATCAACTTTACACGGTTGAAATTAAAAAAAAAATCTATAAAACTTGAACTCGTAATATATTCTAAATTATTGTTGCCCAAGAGGTCACATGGCTGACCAAACATAATAATAAGTCCAATAAACCTTTTTCATGATTATTTATCTTATTTCCCTCGTGTAAAAAAAAATCACAGAAATTCTGAGCAGAGTGACGCATGCTTCAATCAAGAAAGTTTTCCTTTTCATTTTTCACCTTGATTGGAGTAATATAAAAGGCTTTTCCATGAGGCCACAGTAAAAACTTCTTTTCTTTTTTTTTTTTTACCGAAAAGCACCAAAAAGACGAAAATGGCCGTACGGTGGCAGTGTGTCATAATTTACCTTTGGATGAGTTGGTGGGGTAAGTAATTATGACGATTAAAAGTTGGAAAAGTAAATAATGATAATAATATTTTAATATTATTATGAGTAAATATAAATATCTGCCTCTTCTTGTATTGAGTGCTGATGAGCCCCTTTCTGTAGTACATTATCCACAGCCGAGACTCTGTCAAACTGCTGTATTGGCTGCTTGTACAATTGGAATCGTGTGTTTCTTTTTCTTATTTTTTGAAATCTTATAATAGGCTTTTTGTCTTACATTTCTGGATACTATAGTAATGATACTCGAGATTTTTTTTTATATAATTATTTTATTTTTCTTGTAATTAAATGATTTGCACGTAAGTAAAACACATTTTTGTAGTAAAAGATTCGAATTATATGAACCATTAAGCAAATCATGCCAAGGTGCCTTTGTTTCACTCTTTCAAAAGATAACTTTTGGGTTGGATTTCGATGTGCATACTTGAAGCTATGAACTGAAAAATGTATTAAATTGCATGACATCTTTATAAATACTAGCACATTTATATGTACGAAGTGAATTATATGCGAAAAGGTTATATATTAAAAAAATGGATATATATAACCCAAAATCAATATGATCTACAATTCACAAAATAATGATGCATTAAATAAATAAAAGATTTGCCGCCCGACAGTACAATCAGAACATGGGCATACCCAAGTGAGGGGGACTTCAAAATAAACTTAAGAAAAAGGAATCACTCTCATTCAATGTGACGATCATCAAACAAAGTAATCAATGCGTGAAGAAATCAAGATTAAGGGGTAAATTCTATGTTGACACAATTTAGCTCATGTATAAAACTCATAAATCACGTAAATTTTCATACTATCCATGTATCCGACGTAGAATTTCCCGAGTGGTGCAAAGCGGCAAAGGGAGGTATATGTCAGGGTTTGGGGAGTTGTGAGTTGGATAAGGCTGACAACGATATTCAAAGGAACAGTGCATTTGTACAAGACATGAGATATAAGCCAAAAATTCCTAAATGCAAAGCCAAACACTTTAGCGTTTTCAAATGAAATAGTGGTCTGACTGTAATAATAATAATAATAATAATAATAATAATAATAATGGCATATGCAGCATGCATTCATTTCATCTCAGCCCAACACCCACCCCACCCCCTTTATCATGACAGCATTCATTTCAACCTCCCATTTCGAGAATTGGAGAATTATGATGGAAAATGACACACAACTAAATTTAAGCCTAACAACATCCATTCACAAAAACTGAAATTGAAATTAAATCTGTACACATAGCGAAATAGAAGGAAAAAAAGGAAAATTAAAAGAAGAGTGCTAGTAAACAAAATTTTTATCCTGGGAGGTAGTACTAGAGGTTTAAAGATTTGTACATTGCCACCAGAATCAGATTCTCCCGCCGGTCTATCA
>AYJT01068707.1:0-17445 GCA_001278415.1 Ocimum tenuiflorum
GTGGACAAGTTGATTGTTGTGTATGTTGTTCATGATCTGCTTCATAATCATTTGTATATCCTGCAAGAAGTGAAACCTGAGCTTGTTGAGTCTGCATCATGTTGGAGGCGATGGAACGAAGTTTCCTTTACTGGTCTCCCTGTGCAATTATGACCTTGTTTTTCCCAACCAAATCTGTGAAAGATTTTGGATAGCTAGAGTGGAATAGTTTGCCTTCGTTCTGCATAATGAATCTATTGAATGCAGGATCAGCTGATACAACCGCCCACTTTCCAAACAAACGGCATGAGAATATCGGGCAGAACCTGTTGGTTGTTCATCATCGGTGAATGGCTATTCGCAACTGAGGGATCGACGTTGTTGATAAACAGCGTACCTGCAACTTGTTACTCCACTAATCTCGGAGGGATGAGAACTGACAACAGCATTTTACCAGCTAATGGTATCACCTACAGTCGGCCAGCCTCTTCCTCCTGGAGGTAACTTTCTTCTTGACCAGCTTTTATTTTTGGCACGAAAGATTTTGGGTAGAAACCAAATAAGGAGCACAGAGTAGATGAGACACGGGCACACAGTATTTTCTCTCATGAGTCTGGTGAGGGAACAAGAAACCAACCTGGAGAAGAATGAGCATACTGGTTTTGCGGGGGATAAAACCTTATCAAGTGTATGTGTGACAAATCACTTAAATTTTTAAGAGCTGGAAGATTAGTTTTATCTATGCTATGCTATACCATGTACATGAGTAGTGTTCGTGGTTTACTACCTGCTTGAACATTGTTTAGTTGTCGTCAAAGTTGCACTGTTTGACAGACACACACACATCACGGCTTTATTGGCCTCTCTCCACACCATTCACATTTACGAGTTTCTCACAACTTTTCAAGCCCTTCCTCCAAACCCCTTGTTTTTATTTCTTCTGTGGAATCACAAATTCACTATTTTGGGCCAAATTTGTCCATTTCTTAATCAAAATGTTAATAATCCTATTTTATATATTTTTGTTAAAATCTGAACATTATTTTTTTTTTATTTTTTAGACTTGAGAGATATAAATTAGACCATTTCACTAAAAGTAACAAAAAAATGATAACCAGTGGGGCATGTAAAAATCCTTCAACGAAATTACACCTTTCCCCATGCCCCCCGACTCAAAAAAATGATAACTATTCATTCTCAAAAAAATAAAATGATAACTATTAAAACTGATAATAAATATAAGTTGAGCAATGACAAGGAGGGTTTCGTTGGAGAAAAGGAAAGGAAGACAAGAGTGAGCGAACGTATGGGCTTGCTTGCGATTCCATCAGTCATAACTGCGCCGGCGACGGTTGTGGTGAGTTTCGGCGGTGACTTGATTGCTCTCCAACTGATTCGTGCTCATTTAGTGTTTCTATCTTCACAGTGCTGCTGGAATTGGAAATCTTCCGCGCGAGGGAAGCGGCTCCTACTCCCATCTAATCCCACCACTACCGCTTCTTCAATTGGGGTTAGGGCTTTTTTCCCCAACCCCGACCAACAACCCATTCTCAAGGAGGCGCTCAAGGTATGTACACTCATACTTGATTTCTTCTTCCTTATCTACTTCTCTCTATCACGTTCGTTTACCCCAGCTAGGAGTTGCTCCACATTTTCCATTTTAATGAAAAGAAATTAATTGAAGAGATCATGGAATTGATAAATAAAAAGTTGTGAAAATTACTACAAGAGTGGATTTATAGGCAGTAGAATGAATTATGTTTACGAAAAATATTTCGTAATTGCAGAATTCAAGTGTTTTTTTATAACCATAGTGGCACATCGTATAAGAAATACTTTTGAGTTTTTTGGAAGTAATAAATAATCTTTGGTTGTCCACAAAGTAGCTATTTATGCATCTTTCTATAACCTATGCATCCTTATGATAAATTGCATCACTAGTCATGTGCAGTAATTGGCTAGGCCCAAATCAATTGACTTTCCATCTTTATTTGGAGGAAGAGTACTAGAGCCTCAGACTTTACATCTCTACTGGAGTCTGGAAGTTTTACCCAACAATAAATGTGCCGTTAGTTGTTGCCCAGTTTGATCTTTTCAGTAACCAACCTATTTTTGAACTGAACATAATGGTTTTCTTGAACTATGACATTGGATAAGTTGTTTCTTCCATTCTAAATTCTGAATTGGTCATTCCTATGTTGGTGATTAAACCTGAGGGCTACAAAACATGCACTATATTCAAATAATTCTGAAATATTTTCCAATTACTATAGTATATATACTCCACTATCTCAGATGGTGAAATTAGTGCAGCCTTGAGTGTTTGTCGAATTGTGCTAGACGTAAATAGGAAGAAATCAGGTTGAAAACATAGAGAAATACATTCTGTTGGAAATGTATTTTCTTAATATGAAGGTGAGACATGGTGATGCTCTCTGAAACTCCCCTATCCTCATAATAATTCGGTATAGGAAAGAAATGATTTTCCCTGTTCCTCTTTTTCTAGATGACGAAATTGTGTGTGTGTTTTGGTGTGTGCCGTATGATATTGCAGCTTCCATGTGTTTTTCTCCCTTCTGTGCACAAGAAGAGGTAATGATAGGTTTGTCACATTTGTAATCTGAGAGGCAAAAGCTAACCTCAGCTGCAGTGGTAAAAATTTATCCTTGGATAATTTGTTAAGAGTAGAATGATTATCTGAATCAACAAATATATGCGAACTGCTTTCTCTTTCTTGATATGAAGATGCATGCTTCTTCCGTTACTGCAGAAGTGGATTTGGTTCTGTTGTCGAGAAATAGTTTGCAGAAGGTTTTCCTATTGATTGAAAAGAAGCAGCTGTCAGTGAATGGTTTTACTTCTTGAATTTGTGCTCTGTCGTTAATGCAGTGACCCAATTCATATGTGCGTGTGAAATGCATGTTCGCTTAATTTTATAGGAGCCAGTTGCGTTCGTGGGAGGTATATTTGCAGGGCTTCTTCGGCTTGATTTAAATGAAGAGCCTTTGAGAGAATGGGTTGCAAGAACGGTTGAAGCCTCTGGAATGAGACCAGAAGAGAATAGTGGTAGTAGTAGTAAGAGAGATGGAGAAGAAGAAATGGTGCAGCAGATTGATATAGAATGAAAGATATTTGTATTTGTGAAGATATGTACATTGATAAAACAACAAAAATTAGATGCAATTATCTATTTTCAATTTTGATCAACTATTAGATAAAATGTTTACGTGGCTTCCATTCAAGTTACAATGCATACAGTAAGCACACATATAGAGTTGGTTGAAAATAAACAAAAATTTGTTGACTAGCATCATCTTCTTTTTCATGCTTTATAATGGTTATTCAATAGGTCATGCTTAGCTGACCTAACTCTGTTACTCCCATGCATATGATGCACTTATTGCCATAATTGTTAGGTAAGAGAGGTCACCATTTTTCCTACCCCAAGCACAAATCTTTACCACCATATTCACACACCCACATGTATATATTTTATATATACACTACACACACCATATGTTATTGAGAAGTGATACCAATAAATTCCCACGCAACCCATATTGTGAGTTTTTCTGACACGTAACTGGTTCAAAACCAACCTCAAAACAGCATGATTCCACCAAAACAAGTGAGGTTCAATACACAAGAAAAAACAGCACCTTCAAATTCGACAACCGGCCAGCAGAAGATATACCCAGTGGCCAGTGATGTGGAAACACCGCAACCTACGCAGCCTCTCGATCCACGAAAGAGACAGTGCTGCCGCAAGTGCATTTGTTGGACCCTTGGCCTCCTCTTGCTCCTGCTGGTGGTGGTTGGAGCCACTGTAGGCATTATTTACCTTGTATTTCAGCCCAAGCTTCCCAAATATTCAGTGGATAATCTGAGGGTATCAGATTTGACACTGAATTTCGACTTGAGCCTTTCAGCGAGGTTCAATGTTAGGATCACTGCTGACAACCCCAACAAAAAGATTGGCATATACTACCAGAAAGGTAGCCGTTTGAGTGTGTGGTACAAAGACACAAACCTCTGCCAAGGATCAATCCCCAAATTCTACCAGGGGCATCAAAACAGGACGGTGTTGGACGTGGCCTTAACAGGGCGAAATCAATATGGGAGAACTCTGCTGGATGCACTGCAGGAGCAGCAACAGAATGGGATGATCCCGCTCGATCTCAAGATAAATGTGCCAGTGAGCATTAAACTTGGAGGACTGAAGCTGAGGAAGGTCAGGATTCTGGGAACCTGCACTCTGATTGTTGATAGTCTATCTACTAATAGTTTAATCAGGATTAAAACCAGTACCTGTCATTTTGGACTCAAGCTCTGAAGGATATCCTGCCTTGCCAATAGTTTCTTTTTGCCTCCATCTGTTTCCCGTATTCTGTGAAGATTTTTTATTCTGTAACAGTAGTTTCTCCATCTTCAGTTGTAGCCTCTGTGAGTTTCAATTTCATGTCTTCCAACAATGATATTAGTAGAAGAGTCTTACATAGATGACTAAAGTCTGAAACACTCAGGACTTCTCCCGTTGATAACAAGTAAAATAAATAAACCAAAACTCTTCTACATGGACAATGTAATAAAAATAATCCATATACTGCAGTAAACTTCTATTACAATGAAAATTCCAAAACATCATGTAGAGGGACAACTGGCAATAATACATATTCAAGGTGATAATCCCTCACGTAAGTGGAATTCTTGCTTGTCCCATGTTTGCAGTCAGTCATTGAAGTCGAAAAGGGCTCAGAAATGAAGAGTTCCACCATTGCATTGTAGCCTAAGTTTCTTTCATATCTTGGAGACAGATAGGAAGAATGGTCACTTCAACTCCCGCTTGAAGTCATTCACATCTTTACTTTACTCTTCAATTCGACTTCCCCTTGGATGACTGCATGCTTTCTAGGCCAACAAAGCATTGTTGGGCAGCTGACAATCACTTCCACCGAGTGAAATATCCACGACAATATTCTAGTCCCCAATTAGAGCCCGTGGTCTGTGCTCTATGACTGAAAGGGACATCCCTGTTTGTGAGACAGCCCTTACAAAAGCCATGTTCGCAGTTACAGTTGGGGCGCACCAATAATCACCTGTGCCAAAAACCACTTTGTTTTTTAAAGCCAGCTTTCTGGTTGTTGGAAGGCTCACCAGCCGTGTTGATGGACAGTCAGGCACTACCCTGGCAGAGTCATTTTTTATTAATGATCGGAGATGACCATCTTTGACAACGAGGTCGACAAAAGAGCAATAAATATGAGGATAAAAATCACATGCAAAGCAGTTTTCAATTTCACTTATCAAGACAGATAAACTCGGAAATTTTTCAACAAGCCAACCTTTTACCAATAAATACTTATAGAAAGGATGGAGATTATATTGTTTTCTTCATATATTGAACCATGAAGCCAAACAGTTAATGATTGAGATGATGCAAAAACAAGCAAATTAGTTCCAAACAACTTACTTGAGAAATTTCAGAAAGAATTCAGCTCTTAGCTTCTCATTAGGTCCACCACACATTTTGATAAGCTCTTGAAACTCTGAACGGACACTTTCACATATAATCCCACGTTTTCCTGATATTAAGCCAATAAGCTCGTTGTGGATTGGATTCTGATTTTCAGAGTCAACCTGGAATAGCATGATATAAAGTGTCACTTTCAGATCAAAATCGAGTAATAAACTGTGATGAAAGTTAAAAATATGAGCAAAACAATAGGAAAATTGATTATGAAAATAAGAGAAAATAGATAAATAGGATACTAGTGACCGGTAGCCAGAAGATGGTCGTTTGTGAAACTAATAAATGGGTTATAAGACAAACTATTCTGATATTAAATTTAATAAAAGTTACTACTTTTGCTTATCACATTCAGGCATGAGGTATGGGACTTTCAGAAAAGTTAACTTAGAATGCGTGGTCAACAATAATACATGAACATACTTAAGTGATATCTCCCTGATGTAACATTCATCTCTTGAGCCATTTCGTTAAAATAAGATTTTCAGGCTTATGCACAGACTATAGAGTGAAGAAGGAGAATCAACATCATGATTTCATGGTTTAAACCTAGAGAATGAACCAGCAGGTTACATAGTTCATAACATAGTTTGAAGACTCTAATGATAACAATTTCAGAGATCCTGGTTCATAGTAGAGGACTTCTCAACATCAACTCATAAAGGAAAATCGAAAATAATAAATCGCGCTTAGACTTGTTTTATCACCTGGGCAATCACAAAGTCATAGTTGCCCTTGAACCGGTCTCTCAACTGACGCTCTGGTGTGGCCAAAAGTTTCCCCGCCCTGCCATTACTAATTCCTGAGACAACAGCAACCATTGCTGTAGTATCAAAATTAACCAACTTGGCTTCAGCATCCTTCCACA
The DNA here is from genome assembly GCA_001278415.1 of Ocimum tenuiflorum. Classification (NCBI taxonomy): domain Eukaryota; kingdom Viridiplantae; phylum Streptophyta; class Magnoliopsida; order Lamiales; family Lamiaceae; genus Ocimum; species Ocimum tenuiflorum. The sequence goes on from AYJT01068707.1 coordinate 6,375, forward strand.
ACTGATTCAGTGATTGAACTTCAAGCTCTACATTGTCATCCAAAGAGCAGCACCAGCATTTCATTATACCAACAAGAGACCAAAGAGATGCACCTAGATCAAGATCAGAGTGCTCATGATCCTTGTTGCACGAAACACGACCACCAATAGTAGTGTCACGAATATCTTTCACCAGCCCGCTACTATTTTTCTCAACCTGTATTCTAACAGCACAAGCATCAGGAAACAATCTACCAAACACCACATTCGTCCATTCATCCTCCAAATCAAATTCTTCATAGCAAAGTAGATCCATTTCCACATTGACAGCATCAAATTCACACATGAGCTTCTGATAAACATCTTCGCTAACTCCATTCGAAAAGAAAAGCACGATAGACGACGGCCGGAGCGTTACAGGGGACTGGCGTGCAGCTTCAACAACTTGCTGAATTTTTTCCCGTAAACCCTTGCCCTTTTCAGAAGAAGCGCCATTCCAGTAAATGTATTTAGGGTTTCGGCCGGAAACGATGAACCACACAGGATTCCCATTCATGGAACAAACTACATCAACATAAATGCTAGATGATTTGGAAAATTCGATCGGCTTGCAGACACGCGATACTCCGGTGACAAACGGCTGCCGGAGTACATGCACCACCGCCTCCAGGTGACCGATATTCAGACTGCCATCTCCAAATCGATTAGCATAAGAAGGAAAGAAAAGGAAAGAAATGAGAGAAACCCGATCACCTAAGAGGAGAAGTGGTGAGAGGAGAGGCAGCGGAGAGGCGGTTGAGAAAGGTGAGCTCGGAGTTGATCAAACGGCAGAGAGTGGTCTTTGAGGACAGCGAGAGCTTACTCTTAGGCATGAGATGTAGTTGGTCGCTGAGGGCACCGCACCTTCTCTTGGCATCTTCCACCGCCAAGGCTGTGTTTCCACCTTCCTCCATCTTCTGCGACGACCTTTTTCGATCTCGGTAGTTCGTGCAAATGGATCTTTTAGGAAAAATTCTATTTATATACCGCTCAAAGTATCATTATCTTTTCCTTGTTCGGGGGGGGCAAAAAAAAAAGCATCAATTATCTTTCTTAAATTAAAATAATATTCTTAATTTGCTAACAGTAAATAGTCTCAGTTATTCAATATATCTCGACTCCTTTGCTAGGGATGATCAAGGTTTGATGAAAATTACTCTTCGCCATATAAAAACTTCACGAGATTTTCTCTTAAATTAAATACAATATTACAATGAACTCCACTCATATCCCCACATAAATTCAAATCAATTGACCTTTTAAAATTATAAAAAATATATTTACCCACAGTTACTACAAACGGATGGACGAGATTTTGATATGAATGGTTAGCACATTTAAAACATCAATATTATTATTATGATGTTTATTTTTATGATTTTTTTGGAGAAGATGTTTAGTTTTTTTTTTTTTTAAACACAAGTACAATATTAAATAATTTTCACTCTCATGTCTTCACATAGACTCGAACTTTTGATCTTTAAGGTCATGAAAAAAATATTTATCATTGCATCCTGAGATGGTAGACAGATGTTTACTTTTATGATTGACTAACGACACCCTTGCCTGAAAACCAAAAAAACAAAAAAAAAAAGAATTCTGATAGATCAAATCAGACCAGATCGATGAAGCTCATGAAGGACGAAGCCCTCGAACAAATATTGTTCATCTCACGAGAAGAAACTCTAATCGGGATGAATGGAATCCAATCCTAAGATCTATTGCGAACGCCAAAATTAACTTGGATGAATTCTTGAAAATGATTGGAATTATTATGTGAAAGCAAAGCAAATCATTCCATTGTTCACTTCCACACACTTAAATTTACACCAAAATGTGGATTCCACATTTCTTTGGGAAATATAACACCAAACATTCACTCGAGTGGAAGAATTTGCAAAAGAAGAGAGAAGAAAAGGAACGAAATTGGAAGCCTTTTGAGGCAGAGCGACCAAGCAAACAAACAACGGTGAGATGTATTATCTATCTAGTATTCTGGGAGCTGATCTGAAGCTTCGTCGTTGCTTCTTCGTTCCATGACAGATCCACTGGGGGAAGCTGATATTCATCCGGTTTGAGGGCCAGCGCGAAATCTGGTAGCGTTGGTGCTGTCTCCATTATTCTACCACAGAGATATTGTGATTCAGATACATACTTCACAAGCAAGAATGATGTGATAAATAATAGAACAGAATGATCACGATCAAGCCGCTCATTCTTCTGAGACTTACTTCTCATGGGAGTACAAATCCTTGTTGATTCTGACTTTGCTACAAGTATCTTTGGGGATCTTTTCAGACAGATACTTCATGGTTCCCCAAAGAGGCGGATTCCTGCATTGAAAATCAGAGATTGGTCGGACTAGGAAAATGTATGTAATAGTCACTCGGTTTCTGGAACAAATTTTATCAGAAAAGCTGTATTGTAGGGAAAGTATGCATGCAATCTCTTCTTGAGATAAAATGGCCCAGAATCCTCACATCGTTATATAGGATTGAAACGTGGTATATATTTTTGGTGTATATTTATATAATGAGCAGGCAGGATAAGGGGACGGTAAAAAAGATGACCTAGATAGGGGAACGGATGCATGAAAAGCTTCACACGCTTTCTTGCTCTCTTTGAGGTACTCGTCTGCTGCCTGCAACGCGGATACAGCCATTCCATGAGACTTCTCAGTATTCCCCTCGTCAAGAATTAGACCATGATAATAGTATGCTGCAGCCTAGAAGAATACAAGAACCTCACGTCAATGACTGGTTGATGATAGAGAAAAGCATGATACCAACCATCGCAAGGAGATAGATACCTTAGCTTCAATGTATTTCCACTTCACAAATAGCCTATGCTTTTCTCCCCACCCATTTCCTAGTGGAAGGTTCATGATGTTATCTTGGGCCTACAACATAAGGACCCAGCAATCAATACTAACTCCATTTAATTTCATCAGTCATCAATCCCGTAAATAATATAACTCATGATATCAAACCCAGAAACATTCAACAAGCAACAATACCTGCTGCCAATATTTAACCATCTCACAAGCAAGTCTTCTTTTTACAGCTAGTGTTGCCTTAGTGCTGTCAATAGCAAGTCCGAGTTGAATATCGACACCCTATTCAAGATAGAAATGCCACACTCATATAAAGATAGCCTGTTAAAAGCTAGAAAAGTTTTAGATACTAACTTTATTCTACTTCTAGTTGTTCACTGACGGGGCAACACAAGCAAGAATTTTTCTGTGAGAATGTCCTAAGCTAGAATCATATACACACAGATCGCAGAACCACATACTCGAAATGCCATATGACCCATTAGTACTCTTAACTGCGCCTCATATGATCACAAAAGAAACAAATACTTAATCCAATTCTGGAGTGAAGAGATTATGAGCTTTGGAGTGAGCATTCAGCTTTCTTACCAGAGGTTTCATGAGGTGAATATCCACTAGTAACGATACTCATCGAGTTTTAGGCTGATAGGAACCAATTAGGATGCATGCCTTATAACTTCATTGTTAAGGGTCTTGCATACTTGAAATAAGTATCTACACTAGAGAGCTGTAGCTCAGTTTGCAACTAAATGTTAAGATAGGCCCAGTTAGGTGACCGTCCACTATCAGGTTTTGGTTTACATACACCAATTAATTTTTTAGTTATTAAATTTTCATTTTCACAAAAATATTGACACCATTTTTTCACTAACCATATAAGCAACACAACTTGAGAAGTTTCACAACGACAGATAAAGAAAATAAAGTTTAGGTCTATAGAAGCATCGCTCACATGGCAGAAATTGGGGTAGCAAAAAGATAAACCCATACCTGTCCAAGTGCTTGAAGGCAAAGTGCTCGTAGGACTCCTTCAGCAAGGTCCACTGGAAGGTTTCTCCTTTACGTAAGGGCAAAGAATGAGTGAATTCGTGGATCTAGAATACAATCCTAATTAATAATCGGAAGTGTATATAAAGATACCTGAGTTCGTTAGGTAACTGTGGGAGAACATGTCGAACAGCACAGTCGAGGTAGCCAGCTGCTTTTAAGAAAACATCAACAGAGGATCGGCGACTCTCTGTTCAAAAGAGATGATACATTATAGCATAGTGAGAAAACTTGGTAAAAGCAAATAACTGTCACATACCAAAATGTTCAAGAAGATTATGGTAGAATTTGGTAGATTTATCATTTTCTTTATTGATCACACATTCTTCTTTCTTATTGTGTTATATTTCATTAATGGAGCGAATATTACAGGGAATTTGATTTTTATCTCAAGGAAACCAACTTAGTTCTAAAAACGAAAATAAATGTGTGGCTTAATAGATGCAGACTGTCATTCATAACTCTCATTCATACTATAGACATAGAGATATATATATGCATTAAACAGGCTTTTAGGGTTCATCGGCAAATACCATGCACTTATTGCATCTCGTAGTATTTTTGTTTTCTTGCTCAATGACATATTAAAATCTGCATGTGAATGCAGTTTTTATATCACTGTATCCATGAAGCAATTATGCAACATCCATTTCTTTTATGTTTAACAGTTTTAAACTTTTCTAAAGCTATTTGTGCAACTTGCATGATGATCACAACACTCCAGAATAAAATAAAATAAAATACAATCATAAGCTTTCAAACGAAACCTACCTTCTGATACCTTGGGCTGGTAACCATCAGCCGACGTTCTTGGAAGGAGCAACAAATTAGCTTGGGATAGTGATAGTGTTGCCATCAAGTGCAAAACAGATAATACTTCATACCAAGCACTATACATTCCCATTTCCTGAAGAGATAAGGATAATGAGACGAGCAGTTCAAGGAAACAAGTAAATAACGGAGTGCTAGAGAAGTTAAGGGGTTAGTTTCACCTCTGCTTCATCTTCTTGATTGATCCAAACAAACTGTACTTTATGCTGCAGAGGACTCCCTGCAATATGAAACCAGTCACATTCATCGCAGGATTAGGGGAAACCCAATTGACAAGTGGATCGACACTCACCATCTTTAACCAATCCTAAAAGCACTGGCAAATAATCTTCTAGAGCTTGTAGGAGATCACCCAGCGTTGAACCCCCTGCGGGAATTAGTCGATTCAATGTTGATACGATACATTATGCAGGACAGTAAAACATTCAGGCATATAATATACTAATACTAACCATGTTGTGTGGCAGTCTTCCTTCTTGTTCTTGTAATTGTTGGAGCTTCTTGTCCAGCCATAACAACTATTCTAGTTCTAAGAGCAGAAAGGCGTTCCACTAAGCTTTTAGGCAGGTGATCACCTAGTGACTCCGTGAAACTGACTGTTTTAGGGATTCGTAAACCTGGAACAAATACAGCGACATCCCCGATATTTGCTGGCCGTCTCCTGTTTCCTCCAGTATCCTTTTGGGTCGATACGAAACATCCCATTTCCTAAGATTTTATCAATCTTCCAGCAAAAGGCAAACCAATCCTATTGGGATTAACCAGAAGAAACATTAGAATAATTTCAAGACAACAATTTCGAGAATCTCCACAAATTCTTGCACCATGACACCAAAGAACTTCGAGGGCGCAAAGAAAAAGCCAATGTGATGAATTTGGCAGCTCAATAAATGAAAACCACAAAGAAAGCAGTTGGCAAATCACGATAAATGTGCTCACCAGTGTCCCAATAATCTAAAAGGTATGTATCTTGGTCGATCCCTCTAGAAATTTCTGCATCCACAAATTTGAATAACATAAATGAAAAGGAAATATTTTAACTAGTGAAGGCACTTGTAAAGAAAGCAAGAAAAGAAAATTGATGGCATCAATGTCACAAGAACCCCATCACAAATTTGCTAACTCTCTCGTGTGAAGTGCCAACTTTTTCAACGTAAGCAACCTCAAAAGGCCTTCATTATTGATTTAGGTCGTTATTTTGATTTAAGCAAAAACGGTTCCTACTTTCCGCTGTTTTACTCACGAGAGAAGCATTCATATAACATTTTGAGTAAAGCATAACCATAAATATATAATTCAACAAGCAAGCAAGCATTCAATACAAGCAAACTTATAAATTCTTAGTCTTTACCACAATCGAACCCAAAATCACAAAACTAATGAAAAGGAGAAAAAAGAACCCCATTTCAATTAATGCTAATTCTAACCAAAGGAATCGATCAGTTTCGCTTTTGATACAGAAAAACACAAGCAGAATCGAACATATTTATACCTGAAGTAAATCAGAGCCGCCAAATTCCATCATTTTTTATTCACTAAAAAAGGCGGAGCTTTGTACTTTTGGGAATTGATCCTATGGTTGACAGTAGCTGAGGCCGTGAAGAAAAACTGGAATCGAATCAAACCCAGTTGAAATTAGAGTGGGGTTGAATTGAATTGAATCTGTGTGTCGCATATATCAACATCAATTACTGTGGTATGTGGAATTTCAATAAACTAAAGAGGAAGACTTTAGAAAGACAAAGCCACTAGGCTCGCTAGATATACAGAGAGAGAGAGAGGGAGAGAGAGAGAGAGAGTTGCAAGCTTCAATCTTGAGCGTAGAGTGGAATTGTTGACAAGTAGTCGCAACAAGCTGTGAGAGAGAGAGGGGCAAAAACAGAACATAATCTATCCCAACTTCCAAAGATACTAATTTTTTTTTTAAGAAAAAATTAATTGGGATGAGAAAAATACAGAGATTTACGAAACTTATTTATAGCTAAAAGTACATCGTAAACGCAAATTGACAATGGAAAAACTGGCATTCAAATGGTGCCGAATGAGACCTCTTTTTGAAGGTCACAGTCCATCTATTTCCTTGGTATTTTTCCCACAAAAGTTTCACCATTTTCACACTTTAACTTGTAAGCTATAGCATTCCACGGTGGCCAAGCGGAGTTGAGTATTATGGAGGCTTTAATTGCATTTGTTACTCAACATGGTATTAAAATATTAAAGTAAAACGAATAAATATCAATAATACTAAAAATATTGCAAATATTACATTACATTAGTAGTGATGCGAAAGAATTTATTCCCAACTTATCTTATACTAGACATGACACTTGTAGATTGTAATTTGAGACTGTTATATACTAGGTATCATATTTAAATTGATTTTATACACACACGAGTCATTATTTCTTGATTTACACAAAAGAGTCATTAAGTACTTCATACATTTGTCATGCAAATCAATACCAATACAATTAGATAAACTAAAAGCAAAATATCAATCATATTTTATCAGTGACATTATTTGAAAAACATCCAATTTTTTAAATTTAAGTGAAAATACATGTTAATAATTATGTATTTTCATAATCTCGTGGGGACTGCCAACCCCCAGAGTCTTAGAATAGAGCTTTCCTGACTCTCAAACCAAGTATTTATCTAGAAATTCTATTTCATCAATAGTCATTTTACGAGACACTATTGTGAGAGATCATGTATAAAAATTAAACTGACTCATGCATTTGTAATAGTTTGCCCAACTACCCAAAACTAAATCATTAGTTAAAGAAAGAATGTCGTGTACGACTATGAGTCACGTTCCAAATCTCGAAACACTCCGAGACTATTGAATTGATCGAGGTCTAGAGCCACACGTGAGATTTGGATTTTACAACAATTTCTTGAAATCCCCATTTTATAATCCAATCAAAAAGTGATTTACAGATACACAAGTTGAATGTGTATGGTCCAGTTTTCAATACTCACTAGATTCTTTGAATAGATTCAATCAACTGTACGTGTATAAATACTTACGTCAGATTTGATGTACATCAATAAAAAGTTCACAGAATCACTCATCCATAAACTTATTTAATCGAAATAAGCTAGTATATTTTGGCAAAAAGCAGTAGAAATGAAAGCCAGTTTGTTTCTTTAATATGGGTTGGACAGACATACCATAAACCAATTAATTATTCCGTTTAAAAATAATAAATCTTTTGCCAGCTAAATGGAAATAATTTGTTTATATAGATGGTGTGACGACTTGTTTATTATTGTTCACTAGCAAGCATAGAAAACCGTTAGTTATTATTAAAACTGATTTTCAATTGAAGAACATTTGCAACTGTCCTACTTTGGAATTATAATGTAACAAATATAGAATAATTATTAAATATAATTAATTATGCTCTGCAATTAGGTGAATTGTGACAAACCACCTTGATTAAATTTTGAGCATACAGCACGGGTAAGAATACAGTGGAAAATAATAATTTAGAAGAAATTCACTATTTTCCGAAACGACGTTTGAACCACCACTAAACACTATTTTATGTGTAGTATTCATTTGTTAACAATATACATGCATACACACACATATATGGCGTCCCCATACATCAAATCAGCGTCTCTAGAATACTGTAATCCCCCAAGATATTCAAAGTTCAATAATTTTTTAGTTCGTAAATATATACTGCGTATTGAGTTCTGTTTTATTTATTCTCAGTGTTCGTGTTCATGTAACAAAAAATTGAGTATTATAGGCAATCAATTAATTTTATGCCATGTTATCTCTTTTTCTCTAATCTTGTATATTTATTAAAAAAGAGAATATATAAAGGTATTTCATTATATACCCTTTCCCATCCAGATTTAAAAAGGTATTACGGGATGGGTGGCATGAATTTAGGGTTTACATCCCTAATGAATTATTCTAATGTATTTGTATCTATAAATGAAAAAAATTAGGAGGATACCCCTTTCAGAAACATGGAGTCAAATTTAGTTCGTCATTTATTGACTCCTCATACCAAAGTTTGACCCATAGATTAAAATATAGTTTCGTTTAAATTAAAGATATTCATTATGTTCCTTTCTTTTCTAATATTTTTTCTTGTTTCAAATATTGTGTTTACTTACAATTATTATTTAGTTCCCTCTTCTTTCCTTTCGTTCTCATAAAAAACATGTCGTGTAAATATAAGTTTCTTGTGCGCGACGCAACACATCTTTCCAAATATCTTCATTTATTGTGTATAATAATTAATAAGTGCTAAAACGATGATGTCATGACATGTGGTTCTTCGTATATTAATTGGCATCCTATTTATATTGTACTACTAAATATGATAGGCAACTCAACATCCCGAAATATCCCAACCAACTTTGTCAATCAAATATATCATTCTTGCAACCAAATACGCATATATAGGTGTTGCATTTCAAGCCTCTCGTTATTATTCCAACCTTCCTCTGTCACCGTTCACAATTTTCATCGCATCTCAATAAATTACTTATATATAATACTCTCACAATAATATATTATGTCATTTCTACCCCAAATATTATTGAGGAAGTTTGGTTTAGGATTAATGACGAACATGAGTTTGGGTTTAGGATCCAAAACGTGTATGAGTTTGGGTAGGTGGAATGAACTATTTAAATCCGCCTAAATCGTTTAGGCAGTCTAATACAAATTTTCTCCCGAAAAATAATCGGCGACGGAAGAATATTTATTTAGACCACGGCATGCAGATTATATCAAATAAAATGCTTGAATATATGAAACTTTGCCTTCAAATTATTAATATTAAAAAGAATACGAAATATTAAAATTTTTGATCCAACACAATATACATTGCATTAAAGACAGAATATTGATGGGCTGTAAGAAATGAAAACGAAGTCGCGTTTTAATGACAAAATAACTTTGTAATGATGAGAAATTGAAATGAAAAATAAGAGTCCGAAATAATTGACCTAATTATTTCCCTTAATTAAAGGGGGGGCTTGGATTGGGTGGACACGTGTTTACTGCCACTCGAGTTGACTTCTTGTACGCATATGTGGCAGACGGAGAATGGTGTTGGTGGCACCATCCAAAAAATAAGGCGGCACTTTCAAACAAAATCCAATGCCACGTGCTGTCCATTTAAAATATGGGATATTTCTTGTGCCCAATGAGCAGCTGGATTTAGATATGATGACGTCATCAGATGACACGTGGAGGCTGGAGAGTGGAGGGACGGCTAACGCCATGGTCTTAAGAGTTGGGTGACCTTGATTGCCAAAAGGGAATATAATATTACATACTCAATTTTTGAGATGGAATTAGCCGTGGACCAAAATTCTTTTGTAAAAATTAAGGAGATTTGTGGGAAAATTAATAAAAGATATTGATATGCTACAAAGTAGAGGAAAAGATACCTGGTGTGTGAAATTATCAATACACTCGTGTATGGTTTATATATCAAATGAGACCAAATAGAATTTTCCTTTATCGAATGATAGGTGCAGCAGCATTTCATTAATTTCTCAAGATTAATTATACTATGTTACCAAACTTCACAACGGATAATTAACTTAATTAAATTTAAACTAAATCAAATCGTGTCATGTTAAACTAACTAAAAAATTAATAAATATTAAATAAAAAATTAATATTAAATTAATAGAATGAAGAAATAAAGGCCATTTTCCTGGATAATGTCATGTTTTAAGAAAGGGGCATTTTGGGCCTGTTATGAAGAGGGAGATAGTGTGTGTATGTATATATATATGACTGGAAGATTGTGGTTAAGCTAATGAGAAATACAATGGCTGTGGATAACCTTTCAAAAGAAGAGGAGATTATGAAGTTGTGATGGTACGGTATGCCATTTTCTTACAAAACCATTAATAATCCGGAGCCAGAGAAACAGACAGCTAGCTAACTCGGGGATTTCTGTGCTGACGTAGGAAATATTAATGAAGATAAGAAAATAAATCATGAGATGAAAGAATCCAAGCTAGCTTACCGTGATCATCAAACGCAAAACTGTTGGTAAAGCTCCTAATTCCTTAATTTGGGATAAGATAAAAATTTGAAACAAAAAGGGGAGAAGTCATATATTACGCTATGGGATTAATTTCTTAGCAGTTGTTGAAGACCGACTGTTTACGGCTTGAAGTGGGTCATCTTGTTCTCATCTTCATTCATATATATAGGGTCGCGTTATTGTGCATAATGCTCTTGGTGTGATAAATGATACAAGATCTCGTCTGTCCGCGTAAAAGATGAACGCAAATCCGCTAGGCCACGTGTACAATTATTCAAATGCATTCTGTATAAGATGTAAATGCATT
>AYJT01068723.1:0-10955 GCA_001278415.1 Ocimum tenuiflorum
GCGATGGGGTAATTTCGATGGGAGTAGAAGGAATTGTGGCGGCTGGTGGTGGTGTAATTAGGGAAAAAGAAGTGGCGGTAAACATATGTGTGTTCCCCCTCCCCTTTTTTATGTTTTTTATTTTTGATTTTTTTTAATGAGAATGAAGAAATAAGAGACTAATTTGGGAATAAGGGATTTTGACCTCGGTGTGAGTCTACAGCAGGATTGTGATGTCAGTTAGGCGTGATCACGCTTAACAAAAATACAACTCCCAGATTTCAGAAAAAAATCAACAAGACAATCTGCCAAGTCCGTTTATCCATTATATCCCAAAATTTTTGTGACACATAGACCAAAACCTGCAAAAACAAGTGGACAACAAAAAGACAATACAAAGAACTAAACAAAAATTAAAATAGTAAAAGGAAAACAAAGGAAAGGATACAAAAATATGGGTTGCCTCCCATGTAGCGCCTTTGTTTTTTGTCGTTGGCTCGACGTTCCAGCAGCTCCGTTTTCCTTAGGTAGTTCAGCCAAATTGATTGGGTCAACGTGAATTTCTTGGAAACCCTCGTAGAGTGGTTTCAAGTGATGGCCATTGACTTTTAAGACCTTCTTTGTGTCAAAACTCTTAATTTCTACTGCACCATGAGGAAAGATATTTGTGACAACAAAGGGTCCTAACCATTTAGATCGCAACTTACCAGGAAACAAACGTAAGCGTGAATGATAGAACAAGACTTTCTAGCCAACAGTGAATGTTTTCCTGGCAATGAGTTGATCATGGAACACCTTTGTCTTTTCTTTGTAGATGGCAGCGCTATCATAAGCATCTCTGTGGATTTCTTCAAGTTCTTGCAGCTAGAACTTCCGGTGTTCTCCAGCGGCATTCATTGAGAGATTGCATTGTTTCACAACCCAAAAAGCTTTGTGTTCCAGCTCTATAGAGCAACAGTGAATGTATTTGGCTAGCAAACTTTTCATGAGGTGGTTGCAAAAGTGGGTACCTTAGTCACTGATAATCGATCTTGGAATGCCAAACCTGTTAAAGATGTGTGTTTTGAGGAAATCTACAACAACTCGAGAACCATCAGTAAGGGTGGCTTTGGCTTCCACCCATTTGGAGACATAATCCACAACAAGAAGGATGTAAACATTGCTAAAAGAACTAGGAAAAGGACCAGTAAAATCAATACCCCATATATAAAAAATTTTACAAGCAAGTATAGGGTTCATGGGCATAAAATCTCTACGACCTATGTTTCTGATCTTTTGACAACGTTCACATGATTTATAAAATAAATATGCATCACGAAAAATGTTAGGCTAGAACAAAGCACTTTCTAATACCTTCCTCGCAATACGTTGTGAATCAAAATGACAACGACATGCATAGGAATGAATAAATATAAGAACTAATGGTACCTCTTGTTGGGGAATGCAACGTCGAATCACTTGATCTGAACATATTTTCCACAGATAAGGATCATCCCACAAGTAGCACTTGGCATCACTTTTCAACCTATCTCTTTGTGCATAAGTGAAGTCATAGGGAAAAGATTTCGTTACCAGATAGTTGACGATGTAGGCATACCACAGGATCTCGGCTGCTAGAGCATATAAATGCTTATCTGGAAACTCATCAGTGATGGGTGCTACATTCTTTTCCACCACAATACGATTGAGATGATCGACAACCAAATTTTCAGCTCCTTTCTTGTTCCTGATCTCGAGGTCGAACTCCTGTAGCAGTTAAATCCATCTCATGAGCCTTGGTTTGGAGTCCGTCTTGGCAAAGAGGTACCTAAGAGTTGCGTTTGACTCCCAATAAATAAGATCAAAATTTCTCCAAGGCAAAGACAACAGCTAGGAGTTCTTTTTCAATGGTGGACTAATTCATTTGGGCACTATCAAGTGTTTTTACGCGTAGTAGATCATGTGGGGAGCTTTAACGAAGTCATATTCAAAAACAGACATCGAGTCATACTGTCTAACTACAAGAAGCATGGTTGAAGAATACATATGAAGATGTACCCTTCAGGGTAATAACAATCTCAAAACAATTTCCTAAAAACGTCTTCCTCTCCTCACGATGCTTAACTTGCAAATTTAGAAAGATATGCAGGGCGTGAGTACAAAAGAACTCAGTGGACGCGTCGCAAAAACATACAATATATATATATATATATTGTATGAAGAGTCAGCACAAGCACATGGAATCCCACGAAGTTTTTATGTTCTGAAATCCTCTTGTGTTCATCAAAACATTTTGTTTAGATCAGCATTTAATTCATCAATGAGCTCATATTATCATTCGTCACATCTACCATTCTGCATAAATAAAAGTGATCTGTGCAAGAGGCCTCCTCACACAGTCACGGTGCTCTAATTATGCTAGGGTCAAATCCCCAACATAACGCCACCCACAGTGCACTAATCTTGCTTACTCATCGGAAGACAAGAGCTGAATCGTAAATACGTCACCAACACCCGTTGGTCTCACCCTACCTATTTGCTCGGCTCAGGCGCATAGAGGGAACATGTTTATATTACGCAAAATAGTTAAGTGTTGACATTTTGAGTTGCGAACAGAGCATAGTTCAGAGATTTTTGCAAGTAAAAGCAAATTGTGTTGTTTTATGTTTATAAGAAACCACACCTGACGTCCTAGCTAAGCTCAATGGTATGCGAGCGAAATCTGCTCAACAGCTCCTTTGATGAGACGAGCACCTTCATGAAATCACAGGCTTGAGTATGACATCGAGTAACTAATAATGATGTTTTGACTATACGTAGTGTATGTCATAGGTTACGGTTTTAATTATTATGCAATATTTTTAGTTGCTGAGTCAGAGGCGGAGACACAGTTGGATACTCAGGATATCAATGGGTTCAAAAGAATTTCTCATATCAGGGTTTGACTTAAAGTTTCATAAAATCTCCCAACTCAGTTATTCAGTTGTGAAGTAAGGTTAAATAAGATGTCGATGAAAAGTGGAAAGAAATGATTGATTTGTTGGAAAATGGCTAAGCAAAGTACGCGTGGTGATTCTTCAGGGTTATGGGATCATTGGTTGTCGCTGGTAAGATTTTGAATAGGTAATTTACTAGATCGGATGGTGCACGAAACAAGAAGTGGGTTATCGAAGGGTGTTCGATATAATTTAATGAAGGCAAATTCCTGATTAGGTCGATCGCCTGTCAACTTAGATTAGGAATGGATCGAGGTGGATGATCGAGGGATTCCAGTTTTCAGAGCACAATTGAGTTGATCAGGGTAAGAAATATATGATTGATCGAGGTTCGGATCGAGGGGATCAAAGGTGTTCCGACCGAGTCGAACAAGAACTGATCGAGTCGATCATGTTTGAATTTTAAGTGTTGATCAGAGGGTGGATTGGGTGATCAAGTTTTGTGGATGATTAGGTCGATCACACATTGATCGAGTCGATCAGCCTTTGGATTGAGGTGAAAGGCTTTTCTGGGTAAATTCAAGTGTTCTTGATTGATCGAGTCTATCTTCAAAGGTGATCGGGTCGATCTTCAAGTTTTTGGGCGTGTTTTGTTGTTCTTGATAGATCGAGGCAATCGAGGATTGATCGGCTCAATCTTCAAAGCTGATCGAGTCGATTGGGCTCTGATTGAGTCCATCGTGTGCCCAGAAAACTCTTGATAATTTTTGTGATATTGGTGTATTTTGTCCGAATCTTGCAATGAAGGCATAAATAGGTTTCAAATATTCAGACTAAGGGTCCTAGGTCATCATAATCAACAGACAATCATCTTAAGGCATCAAATGAAGGGTATGAAAAACTAGGGTTTTGGGATTAATGGCTTAAATCATGATATAATGGAATACAATCCTTGGAAATGATACTATCATTGATAAATAAACACCATTACAGATTCTTAACAAGAAAGATCATGATTTTGAAGAAAGAGAGAAAGTGTTAAGCTATGGTTTTCACCTTAGAAATGCTACAATCCTATTTGAGATGATGGCTTGTACTCTCTTAAATCTTTCCCCTCTAATTCGATGTGTTCGACAATATTTGGCTCGTGGAATTTTTTAACTTTTGGTCAAGAAATGAATTCGTAAGAGCTTCTCTATATTTTTAAAAGTGGAAAATGAGGGAGGGGTGCCTTTTTGTTTAAAAGGTGGAGATCGGCATTTCCTTCCATACAAAGCCTCATACAACGCTATTCCAATAGTTGACTGATGATTGTTATTGTATGCAAACTCTATTGACGGTAGGATCCTTTCCCACTTATCTCCTCGGTCTAGTACCACCGTTCTAAGCATATCCTCTAGGATTTGAATGGTTCTTTTAGATTGTCTAACTGTCTGAGGGTGAAAGATAGTATTGAAGTTCGAACGAGTACCTAGTTCCTCTTGCATACTCTTCCAAAATCTCGATGTGAACTTGGCATCTCGATCAGACGTGATGGAAATCGGTACCCCATGAAGTGTCACAATCTCTCTGACATATAGCTCTGCAAGTTTGTTTTGACCTATATATGACCTTAATGAGAAAGAAGTGTGCACTCTTAGTGAAACGGTCCACAACGACCCATATGGTAGTGTTTCCTTTTGGTGACTTTGGCAGACTAGTCACAAAGTCTATGGTAATATGATCCCATTTCCACTCTGGGATTTCCAATGGTTGCAGCTCCTCATATGAACATTGATGCAAGACTTTAACTTGTTGACAAGCTAGACATCGTTCCACGAATGATGTCACATTCTTTTTCATTCCATCCCACCAGAAAGTCTTCTTCAGGTCTTAGTACATCTTGGTACTGCCAGATGAGCTATGTACGGGGTTTCATGGGCCTATGTCAGAATCTCCTCTCTCGTTACCCCATCATTTGGTACACAAATCCGTCCTTCAAAGAGTATGGCGTTATCTGCTGCCTCACAGTACTTCTTGACTTGTTGAGATCTAACCCTTAGTCTTATCCTTTCCATCTCCTCCTCGTCCTTCCTCTGGGCTTCTATAATTCTTGTCCTTAAATCTGGGTGAACTACCAAAGCGGCTAGTGAGCTCGCTGCTGGTTCGGAGGGTCTTACCACTTCTATTATTAGCTTATCAAGTTCCCCTATCAACTTCTTCTCATGAGTTAGAAGGGTATACATCCTTGAATCAGTCTTGGCGGCTTAAAACATATGTGATGGTGGTAGCTTTTCCTGGGTGGTAATTACGGACAGGTCATAATCCTTAACCATCTCTAACCACCTTCCCTGTCTCATATTCAGATCCTTCTATTCAAAGAAATATTTGAGACTTTTATGATCTATGAAAATCGAGCATCGAGCTCCATAAAGATGGTGCCTCCAAATCTTTAAGGCATGTACAATGGCTGCGAGTTCTAGGTCATGATTCGGATAATTCACTTCATGTGGCCTTAACTACCTTGACACATAAGCTATGACCCTTCCATCTTGCATAAGGACACATCATAACCCTTTCTTTGAAGTGTCAGTATATACCTCATAATCCGTCTTGGATTTAGGGATTGCTAAAACTGGGGATGTGGTCAATCTTTTTTTCAGTTCTTGAAAACTGTTCTCGCAAGCTTCTGTCCATCTAAACTTTACCCCTTTCTTTAACAATTAATTCATCGACTTAGCTATCTTTGAAAATCCTTCTATAACTCATTGATAGTAGCCGGCTAGTCTAAAAAAGCTTCTAATCTCATTGGGGTTTGTCAGAGTCCTCCACTCCTTCATCGCTTGCACCTTTGCGGGATCAACCTTGATTCCTTCAGCTGACACTATATGTCCTAGGAACATCACTTTCCTCAGCCAGAATTCGCACTTGCTGAATTTAGCGAACAACCTTTCCTTCCTTAACATCTCCAGGACTATTCTCAAATGATTCTCATGTTCCTACTCCCTTTTCGAGTAAATGAGTATATCATCTATGAATACTCGAACGAAATGATCTAAATAAGGTTGGAATACCCTAGTCATTAGATCCATGAAGACTGCAGGTGCATTTGTTAATCCAAACAGCATCACCATAAACTCGTAATGTCCATATCTTATCCTAAAAGCAGTCTTAGGTATATCCTCATTCTTGATCTTAAGTTGATGATACCCTGATATTAGGTCTATCTTCGAGAATACACTCGCACCTTTCAACAGGGTGAAAAGGTCATCTATCCTTGGAAGTAGGTATTTGTTCTTCAAGGTGACCTTATTCAACTTTTTGTAGTGTATACACATACGCATGGTGTTGTCTTTCTTCTTCACAAACAGCACAGACGCTCCTCAAGGCGACACGCTTGGTTGGATGAAACCTAACTCTAACAGTTCTTGCAACCGCATCTTGAGTTCTTCGAGTTCCTTGGGTGCCATTCAGTAAGGTGCTTTGGATATTGAGGCTGCTCAACGTTCCAAGTCTATGGTAACTCTAATTGCCAGTCTGTTGGTAAACCAGGTAGTTTCTTGGGAAATACGTCACCAAAGTCTCTCACTACCTTCACCTTCTCTATTGGAGTCTCTTCTCCTTCTTCCTTGTTCAAGTACACCACAAATTCTTAGCTCTCTTTAGCTTCCAATAGCCTTCTAGCCTGCAATGCTGATATCATTGGTACCTTTTTCCCTCTTCGAATCCCATGAAAACTTACTGAGATCTCATCGGGTCTGGGGAACACTATCTTCCAGTCTTTACAGTTGGAGATGGAAGAATTCTCGGTTAGCCAATCCATTCCAAAGATTACGTCGACATCCCACATCTTCAACACGTACAATTCTTTGGCCACAAAGCTTAGAGATCCTAAGTCCATTTCTACGTTCGAACATGCAAGAATGGAGTCCATGCTATATCTAGACGGCATAGCTACTCTTAAGTTTTGTGAGGTTTCTATAGGATTCAACCCTAGGTTCTCTACACATGCTTCTGATATAAAGTAATGCGATTCACCAGTGTCGAATAATACGATAACAGGAATGTCAGAGATCGAACACATACTTGCCAAGTTCCCCTGTTTGGCGTTCTACTTTTGCGGTTCCCCAATCTCTGGCTCCTGGTTCAACACATATGCCCTACCCTGATGGCATTGCGGGGCTCTTATGTTCCTCTGGGGTCTCTGGGGCAAATGCTGCTGGAGCGGCTGGAGATTGCTTGGCTGTTGCTGAGCTTGCGTAGCCCTCAGTTGTTGTCCTTCTCCATTCTGCCCTGGCATTGCCCCTTGCCTACCTTGGCGACACTGTTTAGCAAAATGCCCTATGTGATCACACTTAAAACACTCATTACCAATAACTGGGCAATTTTCCCTGTGGGTCTTTCCACATCGGGTACATACATTCACATTCTGAGTCCTCTAATTCCCTCCAGGATTCTGACCAGTCCTAAATCCTCAAAGTGTTGGCCACTACGGTTCGGGGGTAGCCTAAGCGGTGGCTGATGGTATTGGTTTCCTCGCCAGATCTTTCGTGAACCACTCTGATTCAAATTCTGATTGTGGGAGCATTCCTCTTATTTCCCTGACCTTGTTTAACTTGAGTGGGTACAACGAGTCCTTTGTTCTCAGGCAAAGAGGCTTCCACTTCTATGGCTTGGTTAAGCGTTTCCTTGTAGGAATGTTTTCCAAGGCTAGCCAAAGGAGTATGTATTACAGGCTTCGGTCCATCATAGAGACACCTAACCTTCTTCTCATCAGTATCCACATAACTCAAAGCGTGCCTTGACAGTGCACAGAATAGATGGTCATAAGCTAACAGAGACAACTTACCTTGATGCAGGTTGTGGAACTCAACCTCTTTCTTCTATCGGTAACTTAAAGGGATATACTTCTCAAAGAACTCATCCTTAAATTTACTCCAGGTGAGTGCTGCAGTCTGTCCTTCAGTCAATGTTTACTGAAAATCCTCCCACCATCTATCAGCCTCTCCAACCAACCGATAAGTGACACAGACAATTCTCTCTCTATCTGAACATTCCAAAAAGTTGAAAATCTTTTCCATTGCTCGAACCCAATCCTCTGCCTCAGTGGGTTCACCCGTTCCATTAAACTTGGGTGGACCCTGCCTCTTGAAAATCTCCTCAATCGTACGATTATGCTGCAGAGCAATACGAGCTACAGATCCTTCTTCAATCTCTACCTCGGGGTTGTTATTTCCTATAGATGGAACTTCAGGCTTGGAATTTTCTCCCTGACGTCTCGCTATCCTTCTCCTCAGCATTCTGTGATTATTGCTACTTAGGTTTCGGGATCAAACATAAATAATATCTAAGGCATTATGTCATTACCACAACGACAATAATAATAGCATAAAGGCTAGTACATCATACTATCTCATATGTACTTAACCATATTTTCAAAATCAACACACCCATATATGGACAACGATTTGCGTATGGTTTCGAATGGTGCTATATATATAACACAAAGACTTAGCGATAACAGTCACAAATCAAGATGAACCATAAGCATAATACAAGGGCTCATATACATATGTCATAGAAAAAGGGGTCCATTATTTAACGGAGTTTTTGTCGGAGAACTCAAATCAAAAGAAGAGGTCTCAGTACAATATGTGATGTCGGTGTCCTATAACTAACATCATCCTAATACTAAGCTATGGTGCCAGTATCTAAAACTCATGCATCTGTATAAAAAGTGATTAATGTATCCATATACAACCAAATGGATTTACAAAATAGGATGATTCCCTCTCTTTACCACCTAACTCGTTCTACTACTACTCTACTTGACTACTACTATAGATCTAACTCCTCTTTCAGGGTGCTTTTGACATCATAAACGATCTCCTCAGGCTCATCAGCTAGCAACAGGTCCTTCTTTAGATCCTTCTCGGAATCCTCCTCTGGCTCAGTTGCGGGACTAGGGTCCTCTCCTAGCTAGTCAGCTCCAGCTCCCTCGAGCGCTAACTCTGGCACTGGGTCATCCTCCTTAACTGCCTCAACAACCAGCTCTGGCTCCACTACAGGCTCTAGTACTAGCTTTATGTCTGCCTCTGCCTCATACTCAACCTCAACTGACAACGCGGCCTCTATCTTTGCCCCCAGCTCAGCCTCTAACTCCTCGTAGGGTACTGGACCTAGTGCTAACTCTGTCTCAGTCTCAGGCTCAGACGCTTCAGGGCTAACGAAAAACAATAGTGGTGTATATTGGGATCGGGCTCTAGAGGGTCCTACCTCTGCATCGTGGGCTCTAGGTGGGTATGGTAGGGCTGGGGCCTCTGGGAGCTCATCTTGCTCCATCATACAATCCAGAAATCTCTCAAAATCTATCACCCTGGCAAACAGCCCTAGAGGTGGTCTCATGTGCAAAGTGTACCTCCTCACAAACATCATGATCAGATAGTACAGATCTCTCTCCATCTGATGTGATCCCGGTTGCTGTTCTAAGTAGGCAGTCATGGCCTTCTCTGCCCAGTCCTTCCGAGCAGGAGGTAGAAGAGTCAACAGTCTCACGACACCCTCTATCGTGGTAACTTTAAACACACGAGCCTCTGCTTAGTGCAAAAAACAGCGGCTCAGAAACTAAGCAAAGTCATGATTGTGACACCATCTGTAGTTATGAATGGCTCTCACCCTCTGCTTGGGTCTCGCCCTTGTTGTCAATCTTTGCCTCGTAGTCAGGAAATTCCTTGTCATTTGCATGATAACTTCCTATCATCAGCAATCGGTTCAGAGCAACGAAAGATAATAAACAGGAAGCAAACAAGGGCATCAAGACATAAACAGAAGCTCTCCAGTACTAAGTTGGGTCCTATTCTAGGTTGCTCATCCTAAACCTACATGCGAACTTACCTACTATCTAACTCGGGGTAACTAAATCCTTCCTATGTACTTTATCTTGGTTCCACAGCACGGTGTCATTCTATACTTAGTTGTGTTCTAAAGTAATCATCGGGGCCCAATTAAACATATTTACACAATCCAGCACATATATATACATATATACATAGACGTACTCAGATATTATCTTAGATTGGTGTTTTGTAGTATCGACTTACTCACACACGCATATAGATATATGTATATGCATCTACGCATTGGTGAAAAAGTGTCCAACTCATGGTCACATTGCAATCCTCATCTTGTACCAATAGTCATCATAATTTGGCACTTTCTTCCAAAGTCGTATGAGTCGTCAGTCCAAAGTCGCAATGCATCTTATGGCTCTCCCATCTAACCAGTGTAATTGTTCAAAGAGCATGCTTCCTAATCCTCTACATTCTTTCAAAAGTTGCAAATAAAGAATCAAAAATACATACATCGCATGCTTCCATACACATATTCATGCCTAATCAGAATCATGCTAGAAACATGTAAGCCATTCAGTCAACTTTTGCACCTTTACAAATTTAACACATATCGGCATATCTATGCACTTGATATCACATCACAACCATTTCAAACAAATTGAAATTTCGAAAGTTGTTAACTTATTTCCTCTTCCTTGCTTGCTTGGTTGAGACCATGAGTCAGGACGTTGAGTAATGCTAAGCTCCTTACCGGTAATTTCAAGTTCTATTTGGTTCTGAATTGGTGCTAGTGAAACAAATACTAGTCCCATTTGAAGGAAGGAATCGGGTCTAAGAAAGTTAACCTGGCTCTAATACAACTCTGTAACGCCCCGACCTCCTTAGCCAGGACGCTACCGTGGGACCGAAGAATGATCACATGATAATACGAGATTGAATAATTGATCATCAAACATTTATAAAAAAGAGTCAAGAGTCAAGGGTTATGGTGTTAAAAAGAATGAACGAAGTCATAGTCGATTACAAAAGTGAATAAGTTAGGTTACAGAACCAACAAAATCAGAGTATATTCAAAAACAGACATTGAGCCAAACCGTCTAACTATAGGAAGCATGGTTGAAAAATACACATGAAGATGTACCCTTCAGGGCAATAATAATCTCAAAACAATTTCCTAAACTCAACGTCTTCATCTTCTCATGATGCTCAACCTGCACATTTAGAAAGATAT
>AYJT01068728.1:0-11263 GCA_001278415.1 Ocimum tenuiflorum
TGTTGCTGCAGAAAGCGATGTTGCAGCTGCCTCTCTTTTGCCAAGCAAAAAGATGCGTAAGCCTGCTTCTGTGAATGATGAGGACTAAGAACTTGAGGCTGTTGTGGAGATATTGGATGGGGTTGCTGATGATGAAGAGGATAAGATGAGACTGCCGGTGAAGTCGTCTGGTTAGAAAACGAGGAACTTAACCCACCAAAGTGCGATACACCTTGGCTTTTGCCAGGCGTCGGAAGGTCAGACGCCACCATTTGCCTCTGTGGATCTTGGGCTGGACCAGGCTGCAACACCAGATGATCATACATTATTAGATGCAAAACAGAAAGAGACGAAATGAAATTTGGGAAAGGGTGAAAATTGCGTAATCAGAAGCATAATGGAAGAAGGATAAAATTCATAAAGCATAGCACAAAAGAAAGCTCCAAAACTACTTGTTCAATTACGGATGATTCATTTCTCATAGCACGTCTCTGTCCACATCATCGCATTTGCTTTACACAACAAATTATTTACTCTTCCAACTGCCAAAATGAAATCAAAAAATGATTTTCGACTTAAGACACTTGAACATCAATTTCCGTATGAAGTTCAAAGGGTTTGAAAATTTGGATTATATTTGTTCCTGATGTTCAAAATAACGCCATACCAAACGGTAACCTGTTGATGTGGTGGATGTGGTTTGGTTCAACAACAGCGAATATGGTAGGGAGGAGAAGCATCTGACAGGATGAAAAGGTCCTATTTTGTTTTTCCCTTTTCCTATTTTCTGAGTGCTGATTTTACTCCTAATTATTTAGGTGTAAAGCAAGTTTAATAGCATGGATAGAAACACCCCTCAAAATTCATACACCAGTTGCATGTTCAAAATTTCCAGAATAATCCAATTGCCAGAAGCAGCAAGATTATAAGAAACGCTTACCCGCAGCATGTTCATAGCTTCACGAGGTCTAACCATTGAGCTTCCCTGACCAGCCCCTACCCCAGTGTGCATATTTCCTGATGACGAAGGAACCCCCTGCAACCCAGACCTTGGCATTGACATATTTCTATTAGCAACTGACATCATACCCATGCCACTTCCACTGGAAAGCATGCGAGCACCACGATCAGGTCCTGGACCAGCTCCAGGAGAAGAGATATTGGATTGCGACATATTTCTACCAGTTATCATTTGATTGTAAAGATGCATCCTCTGATGTTCATCGGCAGGCAATGATCCAGACCTGGGAAAACCATATCTAGCATCCCTGTAGAAAGACAAGAAAAGATGATGGCCTCCTCAGATTGCACAGAATCAACAGAAAACTTTTGAAGTGTGGAATCGTTACCTGGCAGATGTATTAAGAGGACCAGGTGAAGATGGGAAAGTGTTGCCTACTATCGTATTTGAGGCTCCCGGCAATGCAGCAGTTGCACCAGAAGCAGGAAGCATTTGAGTCACAGAGCCCTGATTTAAAATGCTCAATCCACTGGAATGTGCCCCTTGGTACCCATGAGGAAGTACATCAGGGCCAGGAATGCTCGCATCGCACAGGTCCAGAGGCCTTCAATGAAGCAACGGTTATGGAGATAAGTAGATAATAGAAGTACCCAGTGACAGCATATAAATTGCATAATTTTAAAACACATAGTGAACATGAAACAAAACCAACTTAGTTTCATAACTTACGTTAAGGGCCCTCCGTTCGGATTATTTGGACAAAGTTGGGAAAGAGCAATTGCATGAGAGCTGTGAGGTCGCTGGAATTGTTTTGGATCCTGATTATCATTCTTAAAAGAAATCGTGCTGATTAGAAACCCATATCAAGATAGATCAAGCTAAACAAAAACAAAGAAAGCAACCATGCTTTACATTAATTAGTGTACTAATCGATAAGACTGGAACGAGTTGTATACTTGAATGATTTAATGATAAAGTAGAAGTAAAATAACTAAAATTCTGCTGCGAAGAATTCAAAAATGGATTGACCACTTGTCGGTTAATATGAAAGTATCATAGAAAGTATAATAGAATAAAACAATCTAAAACAGAGAACAGATAATTATGAGACAAACACATTATACTGTAACCAGCTGAGGGATGTCAATGAAAAACCCAGCAGGAAACTAGGATAAATTTCTTGAAATTCATCCCATTTCCAGCACCATGTAGTGTCTAAATGATTCGCGTCAGATAGGAGGTGCCATGTTTTGAGATCCCAGAAAAGAAACATTTAACTAAAGACGTGATATCTACTCCAATATGTGAAATTTGAACCATTAAATTTCATACATATAATAATTGATCACTTAAGAGACGTCAGATTTTTGCACTGACATTTTCACACTTACAATCAAAACTCGAAGATATAACTGGCTATTGAGCCATACATAAGAATGTGCCTAGCAATGCAAGAGAAAACAAGATACAACTAAAAGAACAACCATGCGACATATAAAGGCTCGAGCATATTCAGAAAGTAAAAGCAAAAGATAGAAAATAATCAGATCATCTGACAGAACTCAAATCAAGTATCAAATTATGATTCTAACACAGACAAGTACGACCACTTAGAAGTTAAGACAGGAAACTGCTCTAGCAATATTCAGGTTCGTTATGTGTGTAAAAAGATACATCAGATTCATAGTAATACCTGAGTCTTCCTATAATTTTGTTTCTGTCCAATCTTTATTATCTTCTCAAAATGAGATTTAAGGGCCTCTTCTTCCATTGGCCCCTGTAAACGTTGAAATAACTGTCTGGCGCTTCCCTGCATGACATCCACAGAGAAAATAAGCATCACACACTTTTGAGATAATAGGATGTTAGTAATAGAAAGGATTGTAGATGAAATAACATAGTGAGAAGGTAACTGCATTACCCTAATGAACAAGGAAATGAATTAATAGCACTTTACCTTTGGAATGCCAGGTAATGTAGATTGATAAGGTTGCGAAGACCCAGAGTCATCGGCACTATCTGCCCCATCACCAGAATTTCTATCCATCAAACATATATGGCGTTCCTTGCATTCTTTAGCATTGCGGAATATGTACTGATTAAAAAAACAAAACAATATGGAAACAAGAAGATAATTAGTTAAGATCATAAAAAACCATTTGAGAAGGATGTAAATGAGAATCTTTGAATTAGCCTACCTTGAAATGCAAAGTACTGTTAAAAGCATCGCTTACAAGCTCCCAGTTGGGCCCGAGGTCATGTGCCAGGACAACAAGGGCCTAACATAATTAAATAACTTACTTGTGTTAAAGTAATGCTAGAAGAGAGAACTACCACATATTATGCCTTACAACAAAAAAGTTATATGTCCGATAATATGTGCTATTTTTAAAACGAACCTGGTCCTCAAAGAGTGACCACGTACTTCCTGACCCTGATTGCCCAGAAGGCATCTGAAAAATACAAAAATGCTCAAGTTCAGAGTTTGTACTACAAGCTGGGCATCAGGAAGTAAATTTGTTGAAGGAGCAAAGTGTAATGGAAATATGAACAAAATACCTTGAGAAATTTATGTTTCCTACCACGATCGCGACCACCAAGCATTTTGATAAATTTGTTTGAATTGGACATGTTACTCATTTGGGAGCCCACTGGCGAAGGAACAGACATAGCACTTGGTGGAATATTGTCAAAAGAGTTATCTTGTGATTGCCGCATAAGCTTCGGCTTCTTAGCAATGGGTTGACCCACTAAACCTTTATAAATGATATAAATGCATAAGAGAGTATAAAATATGTAGCAACAATAATTTCACTTTATTGATTTTGACATGGTTTACCATTATTTCCATTAGATTCAAGCTGATGAATCTCAGTCCTCTTCTGGAAATGACTCTGAAACTGATGAAAAGTAGTAGAAAAAAGTGAAATCACAAAATATACAACTAGAGGCCCTCGGAAAGCAAAAATAACTAATCCCTCAGACTAGATAGATACTGCTCAAATGATATATCAGAAACAATTAAACATCTAATGTTTTAACCTCCAAAAGAAAACAGAAATCAGTCTCTTACCAAATTTTCAGTTATAACAGCTAACCATCTGAAAAATACAATTTCTCTACACAATAGAATTTGGAAGGGAAAAAATAGAAAGGGTAACAAACAATGTCTCATCATTTGGTCTTGTGCATCAATAGCCTCCTTCTAACATACAACAGAACAAGCTAAAAGAAAAGCTGAATTCACTGACATAAAATGATTCACCTGTTCATTTTGAAAGCTCGACCCAACCTGCCATCTATGTTCATATGCATCATTCTGCCAAAAACCAGTGGAGGTAAATAATTTAAGACTTTGACAAAAATGACAGAAACACAACAACGCATGCTATAATGTACCAGATGCTTTGCCTTTTTCTTTTTCTTAGGTCTTGTTGATACTTCAGAGTCAAATGGCAATTGCTTTTCAAATTCCCCTGCTGATTCAACTTCCGAGCTATTTGGTACAACCAACCCACCACGTAGGATACCCTGATCATCCTGAAATGAATTGGTATCATAACTTGATGCATCTGTTTTATTTGCCACCTGAATGGAACCAGATGCTCCAGCACCGAAAGGACTGATAACTCTCCTGGAAGCAGTCCGCATACGTTTCGTTGGAATTGACACATTAATATTGCTGCCTGGTCGTTTTTCCAATAAAGCAGATTGTGGAGTCACTAACTTATTTTCCATATCAGAGCCCATTTCATAAGGCCTTGCACGGAATGCTTGTGCCAAGTGTTTCTGCTTCTTTTGGCCATATCTTGAAGATTTGCTCGCTTCAAAGGACATTGGCATGCTATATATGTTTGTTTCTCCCTCATCCTCCTCATACGCATAATCATGAGATTCAAAGTCTAAAGCAAATAAACTTCCAGTTAGATCATATGATAAATCAGAAACCATAGTAGTGACAAGCAGAGAGAATGAGCCGGATTTACCTACTGCAACATCACAAGCAGATGTCTCCGCCTCCTCTTGCACGGAACTCCCATGTTTCTGAGGAATTTGAATATCTCATCATACTAATAGTAGAAACTCATAACAAAAGGCTAAGTTATAAGAATATATTCTTCTTGTAATATTTACTGATCACCAATAAATCACTGCAGAGGGCTGGAAAGAATAAGGTCAATGGACCACTTACTAATACTATAAAGGTATAAGGCAAAAAGTAAAACATAAACAAGCAGAAAAGTATTAATGACATAAAGAATAATGTAAATTGCTTCAGCAACATACCTCATACTGAGCAATATGAGACTCAATTGCCATTCTATAAGTCTCCATAGCTCCAGGGGGTATTGCATAGAAAAGATTCTCCTAAACAAAAATGGGAAAACATATTAGATCAGTAAACAAGTCAAGTTGATAGACGTGGCATTTCATATTATGCCTAAACAAGCCTAAAAAAATCATCAGGGGATAAGAGAAGTATGTGTGACCAGCGAGAGATAGGAGTAGATTCATATAAAACACATATATAGAAATATTGTAACATGATCCATACTTCCGTCAAACTATCCTCCCATGATAAGTCCAGTATTCCAGAGTCAGATATTCTATCTGGTGTTAACGGCACCTCTGCTTGGCTATTGAAGATATCTGGCTTATCACATTTCAAAAATCTGACTGCATAGGACCGGACTGAAAGTGCCCCACTCTTTTGGCGATGCTGCTCACGATCTTTGCTCGTATCCTGTAAACCATTGTAAGACAATAATCATTGTTAAGTTTTGTGTGAAGCCATTTATTCCTCGATAGGGGGTTGGGCATCAACCAAACAATTTTATCTAAGTACAAGAGGCAGGAAGCTGACAATAAACGAGATCAGCTAACGGAAAGTGTAATGCAACTAACAAAACCATATGATCACCTAAGTTGCACGAATCAAATTTTCACTTTCAACCCACCCAAAGTCACAAGACAACTTTCGATTACTTGAATAAAATCAAATCAAAGTGGATTCATAAAGTTGGGACCGCTTGACTGGATAATATAGGTCAAGAATGTATCTCTTTTCAACAAGAAGGCAACAAATTGTTCCAAGCCATAATTCACCAGAAAAAAGGAAAAGAAAAGCTCAAAGCGTAATAAACAGTAAATGGAATTAGAAGCAGGGGAGCATTGAAAAAGTTCAGGTTCATACATGAACTTGCAACTCTATAGAGTGCCAGAATTCCATGACAACTTTAGCCAATGTGTTGGCAACTCTCTTTGCATCCAAGACAGAACTTCTTTCTTGTCTTTTTAACCGGGAAGCAACAGCAGCTCGGTAAGATATTTGGGATGCAGCAGCTAGTTTCCATATACGCTCCTACATGAGAAGATACAAATATGAATATTCAACAAAAAATTTAAGATGAAATTCTCCAACCAAATAAATACAAAACCAAACTGGGAGTAAAGGGCCAGTAATGAAGTAAAAACCTGCGCAAAATCATTAGCCAACCACGCCATTTCTTCAAGCACATAATCCCAATGAGATTTCTGGTAAATCTCCACTGGAGATGTCACAACAGACAATTCAGTGATCCTCTTTCGTTTGGCCTATTTACAAATTAAATAGATTCTTTGTCAACAAACAAATTAAATAAATATTATTCAAACCCAAATAGATTACTTAAAGGAATAACCTCTATAATTTGAGCTTCCTTCAATATTGAATCTTCATCAATTTTGCAAGCCAATTTTGAGTCAAACCCAGGAGAAGTTTGAGCCTCAAGGGAAACAGCAGAAACCTTATCTGAAGATCCAACCTCAGGGAGATCTGACTTTAAGACATCAATAGTTTCCTGGTGCCGTATAGCATTAGAGGTTTCCTTGGTCTGTCCAGGATTGTCAACCATATGAGCACTGGGTTTTGTACCAGATTCTAGTTTAATAGGGTCAGGAACCAAAGAATCCTTATCCACCTTACTTTGACAAGCAGAAGCACACTCCTTGTTGACAAAATCAGAGTTATTAATCCCTTCAACATCTTTCATTTCTTTTGCCCCAGATTCTACTTGAGTGGGGCCAGGAACCAAAGTTTGGTTTTTAAGATTTCCATTAGATTCATGATTTTTCACTCTTGTACACATTTCACTATCATTATTTCCATCAATACTAAGGCTGGCCTGAGTGCAAGATGACTCCGAATCCAAAATCTTAGTGACATGGGACACGTTATTATGTGTGTCAGTCATTGTACCATCCCCTATCTTTCTGCTAAAACCATTCAACCGGCAAGAATCAGATTGATTCTCAACTTTTGGAGCGGTCACACTTGGCTGGCACTCAATAACTGCAGAAGCCATTTCTTCAGTCTGGACTGCTTCAGGCTCATTACAATACATCTGTTTAGGATTGTCTGCAACCACTGAAAGTGATTGTTGGTTAAGTTGATCACGTAGCGGGTTCTCAGGAGCAATCACATCCGGTCCAGCACCTACAGAAACACCTTGTACCTGATCCTCGGTTGATTGAAAAGACTTTAAACCATCCAACTCAATATTTTGACGATCTGAAACTACAGTCTCAGGAATTTCCTTACTTGGACTTCTAGGCTTTGAACTCTGGTTTGATATTAAATTTTTATTATCTGCATCAGATAATGAGACATCGTCCTTGGGAACCCGGTGAGAAGGTAGAGAAGTGCCACGACACCCCTGTGCAGGATTTACATCAGTTGTACTCAACCTAGCTCCATCACGATTGGGCCGTGATCTGTTCCTTCTCTCATATGCTTTTTTAGGAAGAGAAAATGTAGCTGAATCCCCATGTTCCCTAATTCTGTGACCCCCATCCAGGGATGACTGTTCAGATTGCAAGCTCCTTCGCAACAAACTCCTACCACCTTCAGAAAATTCATTTTCAGCATCAAGTAACAAGAGGTTATCAGCGCTATTGGGATCACAAGGAGTTGTCGCAGGTCTACCACTACTCTCCACAGAGTCCCCATGAGGTGATGCAGTAATCGCAAAACTGTCTTTTGGTTCACTACATTGCAGAAGAAAGAAATCTGAGCAAATAGAACAACAGAATTTGAAGCCAGATTCAATAAACATGGAAAAGGTATCACATAAAACGCACCTGGTCACGAACTGATCAGGTTGTTGGTTAGTAACTGAAGTAGACTGAACACTAACTGAAGCGAAAATCCCAAGCTTAAATTCCAAAGGGTTGCCACCCTGAAAACAGAAGAGAATAAAGAATGAAGCACTAACACACAAACACATAGAATAGGCAAGAAGGTGATCAACATACTTTCTCAAGAAAAGCCAACTCTCTTTTCCGTTCATCCCGAACGCCACACTCTTGCCTGTAGGACAAACAAAAAAGTGGTGTGACCGAACATGATAATAATATCTCATAGTTGACCTCATGTAAAAGTAAAGCAGCACAACATCATTACCTGAGTTCTGCTTGAACCTTCTCAATTGCTGCTTTATGTGGAGAAGATTTGTTAGCAATACCAAGTTCTCCGTCAACAACGCCTCCCATAGAATCAACTTCGGCATTGACTATGAGAACAAATGCTGAACTACATCCCATGCATTGCCTACTTTTAACAACTTCAAATGGTCTCCACCATTAACTCAGAAGTGAACTCCTAGCAAACAAAGGGCAAACTTATAGCAATATAAAGAAAAACAGTACAACAGAATCCAGTTTAAGAATATCAGATGAACTCTTCCAACTCCAAATTCGCTACCAACGTTAAATTGATAGAAAAAGCATAAAAACCTTAATTTTAATTGTACTTTAAACAGAATGGTGCCATCCATTTTTATTTATGTGTATTATTTGGCCAATGGATGGAAATATGTTCGACATAAAACCTCCTGTCGTGAACTTTCTCACAAAAAAGGCATCCTCTCTTAACAACCACATCCCAGAGCAGGACATGAAATTGAAATGAAGAGCACAGCTAAAAAAAAAAGACTGATAACAGCATACACAATCCTGACATCCAACAATAGAATAATAGTACAATTTGCATAATGCCCGACAATTAATTTTACTGATAATACTAAAGTGGATATCTAACATGAGCCTCCAAGTTCAACAACCATCATATCATGTGACATATGAGAGTAAAGTCCAACCGAAAAAATAAAAAACAGAAAGGATTTTATGGAGTATTAATGATTTGTATTTATATAACCTGAAGTTCACAGGGTTTATTATAGTCTAGAAATACAGAAAAAAAACCACAGTAGCTAAGAAACAACCAGACGGGAAAAACCACACAAAAATCAGAAATGATTGACAGATCCACACTAGTAACCAATACAATCACATAAAATTCAATAAACAGTTAAAAGACAATAAAGATACATAACTAGACAAATAAAATAAAAAAATATATATCCAATAGTATCTCTATTCTCTACAGGTACGACATAAATGTTTTAGCAAAATGAGCTAATGACCCGAAGCACAAACAAGATGGCTTAGCCACTTCATTGCACGAGGAGCTGGAGGCATATACATGTTTTAAGAGAAATGATTTTCTTTTCTGAGAAATGACAAATTCTTCTAGCTAAGTGCTACCATCGTCGATCCAAGAGAGAGAAAACTCAGAAAAAATTCACTTTTCTAATATAACTAAGGATGTAACTCAAACACATTTGAGTCTTAACCAAGAGATAAAGGAGCGATATCATGATTACATTAGTCAAAAGGTGAATAAGGAAATTTTTGAGATTCTACTAATCACTGCTCAATACCGGTAAATTTATCCTCTAATAATTTTCAAGACTTCTCTTTGTTTTCGCGTATGAAACCATGTCCTTAAGGCGGGGCACTATATCTCAAGCTTTTATTTTTTCATTTAACTTTTAGATGCCCTCACAAAAGTGTTCGACATGCATCATGGTTCATGTTATTTGTGCCCAGCAGCATCAATAATTGCATGGAACAAGTTTGCTGCAAAATCATCACTTACAGTTCATACATACTCTGATATTTGATGTGGTTATATCACATGATTCGTATCCTAAGTTGCACATGCGTCCAGAAAGTTCAACAGCATATCACGAGTGGCACAAACAAAGACACGGGCAAGAAGCACAATCATGTGTTTTCATAAAAAAGAAGAGGAAACATAGTCATGCATGCATAGTATTTCTGTATCTTATTAGAAGAGCAGAAAAGAGTGATTGATATCCCCCCTCATTCAAAGATAAAGAAACTATTCTAGAACGTGAGCATTTCTGATTGAGCAAAGTAGGACAAAAGTATTGCTTAAATAAGCATTTGCTATTTCTAAGTTTATGGGTGATATCCACCAGAAAATCAAGTCATCTGGCACATTTTTTAGTCACTAACTTCAATTAAATCCACTCGAGGTTAGTTAACTTCTGAGAAAACTTGATTCTTTAATACACACACTGATAAAGTTGTGTGCATGTACAAAAAGACATGTATTAACCAAAATGTTAACTTAATAATCCGCTTTATGCATCCTCTCACACCCAAAGTTTCATGAACACTCAATCACAGCTCCAGAAACATAACAATTCACACAATGAAAGCAGAATTCGACTCATTCAGCATGCAATGTGCAAATTTCAAAATTCTTGAATGTAAATAGTTGGACAAGCTCGAATGTTGCATGACAAGACGACAGCACAGCAATTCAACGAAAATGCACGAAAAGAAACGCGTAATCGACAATTCTGTGCCCGTTTCCCCAAAATTAAACCCCAAATTGAACGACGAAATGCGCGGAAAATTTTAGGGCTAGAACGAACTTGAGCAGGGCTGATAATTCTAGGGTTTCTGGAGATGGGAGCGTGAAAATATTACCTGAATTGCGATTGGCGAGGAACGAATTGCAATCTAGGGCTCGTGAAACGTGAGACCTCCAAGAATTTTGGGGCTGCTCCTAGGGTTTTGCCTTTGATGCACAAGGTACCTCAACTTAAAGCAAAGGGACTATTTGTGCCCTAGATTACGTGAAATTCATGAAAGCATTACCAAAACTATGAATATGGAGGTTGATGGATAATACAGATACGTGTGTGTGTGTGGCAGTGTGTGTTCTGCGTGAGAATTTAATGTACAAAATGGTGCTTTAGAGGCTTGTTCGTCTTCGTGCTCCTTCACTTTCTCTCTCTAAAAACATTTGCAATTTATTTTTCTTTTATTTATTTATTTATTTTCACTGTAAGAAATTGTTTGAACTATTTCGGGCATTGTCTCTCTGCACGGAAATGTGGGCTACACGATGATCAAATTGGGCCGGATCTTTTTAATTTCGGGTTTGGGCTTTTATTTCTCTCCTTTTTT
>AYJT01068730.1:0-14082 GCA_001278415.1 Ocimum tenuiflorum
TGCCCTCTCATTTATAGGAGGGGAGTGGAGGATGGAGACGAAAATGATGACACGAGCAAGTTGCTTTACTATCTCCAACCCAATACGCGACGTTTCGATTATCCGGTTTTAAATTCTGATCGAACTATCAGTATAAGATGAATCATTAATCAATAATCACAATCTTTCGACATCTCGGGTTGTACTCGACTATTTAGGGTTATGACATCATCGCCACGGGCAGATTTTTCCGATAAAACTTATAACTGCAATATATTTCGCTACGGATGTCCGATTGAGATTCCGGAATCACTTCTGGAATCCTCTCAATATAATTTATCATGTTGAATCATAATATAAGAAATTTAAGCATGTTAATCTCGGACTATATAATTGCTCATTACGGACTGGTTATTACAAAAATAATTATAATTAGCGGGAATAAAATATGAGGTGTTACACAACCACAACATCTTGCTTTTGACTTAGATATGGCATTTTGAATTCATTGAACACCAGATCTCTGCTGGTGATTATTTTCTCCATGCCATATTCAATACACCAATGCCTATATCCCTTAACTCCCTTTGGATAACCCAACATAACACACCTTAAGGCTCTAGGCTGCAGCTTATCTTGTTTAGCATAAGCATAGGCTAAACACCCAAAAGGTTTGAGATAAGAATAGCCATGTCTTCTATTTGTCCACATCTGTTCAGGAGTTCTGTTATTCAAAGCAACAGAGGGGCTCCTATTTATCAAGTAGCTTGCAGTAGTTACTGCTTCCCCCCATAAACCTCTAGGCAAGCCAGAACTAGACAACATACATCTAACCCTCTCCAATAATGTCCTATTCATCCTTTCAACTAGGCCATTTTGTTGAGGGTTAGCTGGAACAGTTTTATGTCTTACTATTCCTCTATCTTTACAAAAGTTCTGGAATTCTGTGGACAAAAACTCCATTCCAGTAGCAGTTCTCAATGCCTTTACTGGATTTCTCAGTTTCTACTTCATTTATCCACTCTTTAAAGTATCCAAAGGTTTGAGATTTATCTTTTATAACATAAACCCACATTTTCCTCGAGTAATCATCTATGATAGAGAGAAAATACCTGCCACCTCCAAGTGTTTCTGTTGTAGAGGGACCCCATAAATCTGCATGCACATACTCAAGGGGCTTTTGAGCTCTGAAATTGCTGGAGGGATAGGGAAGCTTTGTGCTCTTCCCCATGACACAATCATCACAGTCAGAGAATTTTAGTTCATATTTAGAGCTGATGCAGCCTTGCTTATAAAGCTCATTCAAGCCCTTTTGACTTAGATGTCCCAGTCTAAGATGCCACAACTTAAATTCATCTTCTTGAATATTCTCAGATTCACCAACAATTGTAGTACCCAATAGATAATACAGATTGTTGATTCTTATCCCCTTAAGCACATTTCGCTTCCCTTTGTTGATGAATATTTTCCCTTCATTCAATTTAAGACAGTGTCCCTTTGCTTCAAGAACTCCTAGAGATATCAAATTTCTCCTCAATCCTGGGATGTATCTTACATCTGATAGGATTTTAACCTCTCCACTGTGACTTTTTATCTGCACAGAACCCACACCTTTGATGTCGCACGATTCATTATTTCCCATCAACACCGAACCACCATCTTCAAGCTTCAAATCCACAAACCATGATGGATTCGGGCACATATGAAATGAACATCCCGAATCTAAAATCCACTGGTCCTCAGCACACTGATCAGATACATTTAATATTTTTTGAGGCAACTTATATCCAGATTCTACATTATTTGTACTTTGAGACTGACCTTGCAATCTCTTCAATTGATAGCAGTCCTTCTTTAAGTGCCCCGGTTTCTTGTAATGATGGCAAGTTCTTGAGGCACCTGGACCATTTTCTGACCATGAACTCTGATGATCAAACCTACTCTCTGCTTTAAACTTCTTGGTTGTGGTTTGAAGCCTTTCTTTATTGTCAATCCAACCAGATTGTTGGGTTGTGCAGATTCAGACTTCCTTTGAACCTCCATTGACTTCACTGTGGATTGAACCTCGTCGAGAGTGATCTTTTCAACCCGCCCATAGAGCATCGCATCCCTCACGTTGTTGTAAGACTTGGGCAAGGCATTCAAAAGATGAATCGCCTTGTCCTCGTCATCAATTTTGACGCCTATATTCTCCAGGTCGTCAATTGATTTGTTGAAATCATCTAGTTGATCCAAGATGTTTCTATCATCTGTGAACTTATATGTGTAGAGGCGTTGTTTCATATACAACCTGCTTGCTAGAGATTTTGTGAGGTACAGGCTCTCTAGCTTCTTCCATATTCCCGCAGCTGTAGCCTCCTTTGCTACTTCGCGAAGGACTTTATCTCCAAGACAGAGGATGATGGCACTTCTAGCCTTGTTGAGAGACTGCCTTTTGTTCTTTAGTTTCTGCTTGGAAAGCCTTCTCTGGATCTGCTATGGCTTCATCCAATCCTTGTTGAACCAACATGGCCTCCATCTTTACTTTCCATAGACCGAAGTCATTTTTCCCTGTAAACTTCTCAATATCATACTTGGTTGTCGACATGATCAATCTAAGCACTGTCAATTCTTCACAACTCGAATTCCCATAATTCCTTTTCCAGAAAACCCCTCGCACAGAGATTCAAAAATGCAAAGAATAGTTTATCGAAGAAGCCACCGCTTCCCACGGACAACGCCAATCTGTTAGGATTTAGAGGAATTGTATCGAGAACTCACACAAAGAATTTCAGAACACAAAGGAAATTTTATTTGAGAAACCAGTCAACTCCCAAGCTCTCATATATTCTCTTTCTTCAGTATTTCACAATGAGCTGGGAAAAAAACAAACAACTCCACAAATAACAAATTCTTAACTATGTTCTACAATAAAAAACAAATCTAACTACTCGTAACCAAACTTCTTTGACATACAATCACTCGCATCAGAGGCGCAACTTAATTTCTGTTTATTCCATTTGTTAGTAATATTTTTGTCCTTTTTATCTTGTGTTGAGCCTGCACTCTCTTGCTCCCATCATCACACTCACAGCTCTTGCTTGCATGCACTCACTATATGCATCTTTGTGCCAACTTCTTAATTTTCCACTTCACTCGTGACCATAATTGATGCATTTTCCTTTCTTGGAAGAGTAAGCTTTTCATTGTTTGTGAAATAAATTGGATTCTAATAAAGTACAGCTACAAGAAATAAAGTGTATTTATTAATCGATTTTTGCAGTGCTCAAAATGGTACAAACAAAAAATATTAATAAATTGCTATTCACAAATAATTTATATGTCTTGTGTTCTATGACGCATCAGTTATATATGGTGTTGAATTTTCCTTCTCTCATCTCCTTTTCCCATTCCATAGTTCTGTTAATTAGCTTAATAATGAAAATTTGTCAAAATCATGCACTTATGAGAAATGTAAAAATGAAATCTGTCGCAATTTATCAATATTTTATAGATTGGTCACATGTTATAGAAATTCCTTCAGTCTGCTGATTACTTTGTTGATACAATTTATAAGCAAAAAACAACACGCAGATAGAATTTTCTTAGTATGATGTAAAAATATGGTTCTTGTAGCTTGAGGATAAAGAACATATCACCAACTGTTTTGGGCTACCAAACATTGTATTGCGGTTGCTGGGAACTATCAAAAAAGGCCAGAGTGAAACCCAACATCCATTTTGTAATATTCAGAAGGAGCAACTTGACATACGTGAAGAGAGAATATATACTAGGATTAGATTATATTATGATTTTGTTAAGATGTATTACGGTCACAAAAACTTATATTAGACGTTGCCACGAATTAAACAAACCCAAATATTTTATTATTTACACGGACAAAAAGGTGTTGTCACCATCCTATAATCAAATTAACTCCTTTTTTTTATAAAAGAAAAAATTTTCAAACTCTTCTCTTTTAAAACCAAACTATGCAAATAGTACATGTAGAATTATCGATTTATGACATGAAAGATGATTTATTTGTCGATATAGAATCCGAAAGATTGCAAGATTTTCGATTCAAGACCCAAAAAATTGCAAGATTCTCGATTTAGAATCTCAATACTTAACGATGTTAGTAATCCATCCAACGAAAGATTATGTGACCATTATGTATCATGAAGAAACGACTGCAATTGAATTGAAGAGACAAAAAGTAAAAAACTTGTGAAAGAAACTACATACCATAAAGAAAAAGAATAGGTGTTGGTCCAAAATCAGAGGTATATGCTTTGCCGAATCGTTAGTTAATAAAACAGTTGCGGAAATGGTAAGCCCAAATTTTATTTCAGCTGACTTGTTGACCAAGTGAGCTGGTCAACGAAATGTGTTTGTTTATCGAGTAGGTTTAGGTTTGTTAACAATAGTTATACTCCAGCTACTACTTGGTAGCTGAGTTTCAAATTAATAAAAAATATTCCATTATAGAGGTTCTGATATAAACTATCGTACATCCTCTTTTCCTTCACAAGAAATGAATCCACTAATCCTTATTGTATATGGTGTTTGAACGTAGATTATAACTTAGATTCTCCTAATACGGAGGATCTCTTCTATCCTCGGTTGCAGGCACAGTTGATCTTCGAAGTTTTATCGGAATCTGCTTTCTTAAGCTTCTTGATCTGCAAGTGAAGGTTTCAGTTCCCTTCGAGAACTTTGATCTGGTTTGGAAGTTGTTCTAAGATAAAGAATATCTAAGAACATCTCAAAATCCTCAGTTGAGAGCTTCGGATCTCCTGACTTTGTCTCCAGTTAGAAACTCAGAAGATGGCTTAGAGAGCTTGAGACAATGACACATAAGAATTTGCAAGTTCGCATGCTTGTGTGTAACTACTTCTCCTTGCTTCGACTCCTCTATTTATAGATGAGGATTTGAATAATAGCCGTTGTGAGATAACGGAGAAATCCCTCATTTTCGGCTTCTGCAAATCAAGCTGTTGATGTAATTGCATCTGGCTTTTTCACCTCTTTATCTGCTGGATAATCGGCTAAAGTTATTATCCGTTGGATAATAACTGGGGACTGACTAGCTTTTTATAGTACAATTTGGTAGGTCAGCTCTACTGCACGTCTTGTTACTTCTGATATTTCTTTTTTGAATCTCAATTGCACTGGAGACAACTGGGCTTTAAGGTTGTCTGCGAACTGACTAGTTCTTTCAATCCCTTTCTTCGAAGTGACAGTTAGTTGATCTGGATGTCAGTTTTGGAGTCTTCTTGTCTCTCTCTTTCTCAGTTGGTCAGTTCATGAGAACCTGTTAGCTATGTTCATCACAACTAATTGATTAGTTGTGGACTTTATACTCACAATTGAAGGAGTCAGCTATGGTCTCTACTTAGAAACTTGATTTTCATAACCTTCAGGTCTTGAACTCTTCCAGCTTCAGCTCTCCCCGAACCTAAGCTATTACAAATACAATCCTATACATATTACAATCTAAAGTCAGTTTTATACTAATCAACTGCACTAATAGTGTTTGACATCAATCAAAATACAAGAATATTCCTAACAATAGGCAACGACTGCAATTTTATGAATTTGTGAGAGAATTATGGCTACAAGTTTATAAATTTGATGTTGAATTTTTAGTTTAATTTAATTATAGAAGTGATATGGGTATGTAATAGATACATCATATTTCGTTGGATGACTTACTAACATTGTTAAGTACAGAGAACCTGAATCGAGAATCTTGCGATCTTTTGGGTTCGGGATTGACAATCAATCTTTCGGCTTCTGAATCGACAAATAAATCATTTTTCAGATTCTAAATTGATAATTCTCCATAATGCATCAAATTGAAGCTCTTTTTATTTCTTTAATTATGATACATCATGCCCATATTTATTTTAAAAATACGAAAAAATAGTTTTAAGGATTTATTGAATCTCCATTTTGATTTATACATCTGAATTAGATTTTATAACACCCCAACTAGGGTTTATTATA
This sequence comes from Ocimum tenuiflorum, assembly GCA_001278415.1. Taxonomy (NCBI): domain Eukaryota; kingdom Viridiplantae; phylum Streptophyta; class Magnoliopsida; order Lamiales; family Lamiaceae; genus Ocimum; species Ocimum tenuiflorum. Next base: position 5,971 of record AYJT01068730.1, read on the forward strand.
GTCTCACCTAGGGTTTATGATATATTGATTAGACTTTATTACATCTTAATCTAATATTTTGAATTTTTTTAATATTTCTACATGCATAAAAATATGTATTTTTGTTTATATATTTTCATGTGATCTATTGATATATCAAACAAAAGAGCATAAAGCGAGCATTAATTCGATATATTATGTGCATAAATTGGATTAGTATGAATGAGATATGACCCTCTAAAATTTGAAATAATTTTAACATCAATTATTTTATTTAAAGTATTTAATTATTTGATAGAATATATTAGTGATTACGGACATACTCCGTGTGAGCATCTCGTGGAACTTATTTCTATATTTTATATTACCATTGAAGATTGGTTTGATAATAGTTATGAATTTAGAATAAGTTGGAGATCGTAGTTATAAGAAAAAAAATATTCATTACCTTTTAGGTGACCATTGAGGTCTTTGGGACTAAGGATCGAAGGGGTCCTCCAACCTCTCAATAATTCCAATAAACATGATCAGTTCATACTGGTCTATATAACATTAAATACTAGTTTTGATTACTCTGGATATCCTATTATTTATATTGTTTAAATTACTGACAAGTGTATCAATCAAACGAGATTAATTATAGTAGAATCTTTCTTCATTAGCGACTTAATTTATCTCCATTAATTTGTACACTTATCAATAATCCAAACAATGTAACACAATATGTAATACTATTGTGTAACAGAGAATTCAAACCGCATTTTGATTGGTGTAATTGGGAATCAATGAATACAATATTCTAAAACTCATTGTCCGATTGACAAAAATGAGAATCAATATTTGAAAATTATTTCTAAATCTTTTAGAATCATTGAAAAATATAACACATCTCTTGTAGGGAGTGTTTTATTTTCATTTCCAAAGCTACTCTGAAAATTTAATCTCTATTACTTTTTTATTTCATGATGTTTATAATTAATTTTTTAGATATTTATTTTATTATTGTTATTAACATCTTTTCATAATTAGAAATTTCATGTAATTCTTTGTAATCATTTTTATAATTTTTTTTAATTCAGATCATTTATAGTTAATATCTATTTATTTATTTTATTATTTTTTTAAATCCTATAACTAGTCATTTTTGTAATTTTTCTTATTTTAGGTCATTTATAATTATTATTTATTAATTATAAAAATTATTATTAATTAAAATATTTATTTCATTTTTATAAATATTTTTTTGTATAATTTTTATTTTTTTATTTTAAGTCATCGAAAATTATTTCTTAATTTTAATTTATTTAAATGTAAAAATATTGAATTATTGATGTTGGAGGAGAAATCTAATTCGGAGTATATCACCAAGGCCTAATTGAAAATCTATTAATCAGGCCCAATTACAATACAAGGACAAAGAGCCGAAGGCCCAAGAATTCGAAGGCAGCAGGTTCAAAACCCGCCAACCTGAAGTCGTGGGACCGAGCATCCGAACTACCCACTAATCAGTAGGAGGTTAGGGATGGTTTTCCAAGGATCCTCAATGCAAATGTGAGCATCACCATGATTTTGAGGAAACCGTTCTAGAAACCGCTGGTGGGTCATTGTATAAATAGGATTCGATGTCCATTGTAAAGGCTAATGTAATCCGACTAATAAAAAAGATATATTCATCTTCCATTTTCTACTCAGTTCGCTAATCTTTCTTTCTTGAGGTTTCCGAATATCAATCTCATAAATTCACACCCTTAACAACTGGCGTTGTCTATGGGAACCTTTTGAAGAGATTGATGGCGAATGAATCAACACCCTCTCCAGTCACTAGGGAAGAAATTGATGCCCTAGTGAACTCGAGAATTGCAGAGCTTAGGAATGAACATCAGCAGAGAGCCCTGACACTGGAGGAGGAAAATCAATGACTCAAGGTTGTCGTCCAATCCTTGTCGAAATCCGCTCCAGGCGAACCGTCCATTGCTAAATGAAAATCAAAACGCAGGTTGCAACCCAATTTTGCGGTCAGAGATTTGAGAAATCTCAGTATCGAAAATAACTCGTGAGACGGGCAAGAGACTTCGCTCTCGTCATCGCTCAACTGTTCAGCTGAAAGCGGTCGGCAAGGGACCCCACATGAGAAGCCGATATCCAGTGCTGAAAACCGTCAATTCCAACTCACCGACAGTAATCGAGTAACCGCAATAGCTCAAGTGCGAAAGAAAATCCATCATTTGAACATTTAGGATATCTTCGACCGAAGGCTTTGCGAGCTTGAGGAACGTATTGCAAAATTTACTGGATCAACATCACACACGAAATTTATTTCTCGAGAGAGTTTCATTAAGACACCCTTCTAGGAGGATTTAGATTGAATCAAACTCCCCCGAGGTTCACTCCGCCGGAAATGGCACAGTATGACGAGACCATGGATCTAGACCAACATATTGAACTCTACAAACAAGACATGCTCACTCTAAGCGTACCACTCCACACTATGTATATGTTAAGGCTTTGGAGCAACCTTGGCCGGGCCTGCGCTTTAATGGTTTATATGACTACGCAAGGGAATGATCGACTCATTCGTGGAACTGCACCGACAGTTTGCCAATCACTTCGCAAGCAGTAAAGCCACGGAGAAGAGACCTGATGACTTGTATGCTATCGTGCAAGGGCCGAGGGAGAGTCTTCAAAACTACATGAAAATGTTCAACTGAGAAAAAATTGGATTGCCCATTCTGTCCCGAAGAAAACCAAATATCGACATTTCGAAAGGGTCTTCGAAGAGACTCTGATTTGTACAAGGAGTTGACTAAAAGATCTTGAGTCATGATGGTAAGCATTCTCGCCTTGGTGCATTCCCAGGTGAAGTGGGAAGAGGATGATGCATACCTCGAAACGCAAAGGCAAACGTCGCGAGAAGAACGACGAGTAGAAAAACCACAAGTCTGAGACTTTTACCAAAAAATCGATAAAGTCGAGAGGCATGAGCCCCGATGTTGGGACCTCCTTACCCCCTGAACTAGCAGCTACCCTAGGAATCTTACAATCAAAAACCTTCGAGATGACTTTTCGGAGTACATCCTAGACATCAAACTAGGTAAGGCGGTCTAAATCATGAAAGACGTGGAGAAAAGGCATCGTGGCAACCTAAAATGAAGAAGCCTCGAGTAGACAGAGATAGGAAATGCTTTTGCAAATTTCATCGAGCTGTAGGGCAAACGACTGTAGAATGCATTGCCCTAAGCCTCGAAATCGAGAGTCTGCTCAAGAAATGACTCCTTACCGATCCACTATCTGAGAAGGGGAGACAAATCTGGCTAAGGCAAGGATCCCACGATAAAGATGGAGCTCGAATCGAACCACCATCGAAGCAATAGAAACAAGCGCTTTCACCAACCCAGAAATCAAGGGTCGAAAAAATAATAGCCGTTATCTCTGGAGGATCAGAGATTAGCGGAACATCTAGAGCATCTGGAAAAAGACGTCATTGGAAAATGAAGAACATGATTTGCAGAGTCGAGCTCGAAGAGCCTAACAACCTGGTTACCTTCGATGACCAAGATCTCAAGGACATGAGCCAACCACATCACGACGCCCTAGTCATATCATTAGGAATATCGAACCGTGATCCCAAGAAGGTTCCCTTGGATGCTAAAGGATTCAATGTGAAACAAGTCCTCGTGGATGTGGGAAGTTCATCAAACATCATTTTCTACCCATGTTTCAGATCAATGAACAATCCCAAATCACAAGTGTCGAAGAAATCGGTGCTGTTGGTATGTTTCATCGGGGAAGATTATGGACAAAAGACGAGATTGAATTTACGGTATATGTAGAAGGGATCAAAACGATGACGACCTTCCAGGTAGTGGACGCCCCTTCCTCCTACAACATGATTGTGGGTCGGCTATGGATCCATGCCATGATAGTCATTCCTTCCACTTACCATCAAGTAATTAAGTTCACAACCCCATGGGGAACCCAATCAATTCGGGAAGAACAGAAATGAGCTTAGAGCTGTTACATGACCGACCTGAAAGGAACGATTGAGCCTGTAAGAAAAGCATGACAGGCAGAAGAGCTCAAGGAAGTAAACATCGACCCGGGACACCACGAAAGAAAAACGTTCATAGGAACGAAAATCGAAGTCGAGTTCAAAGTCGAACTCATTGGTTTCTTATGGAAAGGAAATCGACTTTTGCCTGGTCGCACACTGATATGATCGGAATCGATCCTTCCGTTATCACGCATAAGTTAAATGTAGATCCAACCTTCCAGCCGATCCAGCAAAGAAGAAGAAGGTTTTCTAAGGAAAGAACCAAGCCATAGACTCAAATGTTCAAGAGCTACTGGGGATACAGTCGATTGGGTAAGTTAATTACCCCGAGTGGCTGTCGAACTGCGTTGTTGTCAAGAAGAAGAATGGGAAAAATAGGGTTAGCGTTGACTATATAGACCTGAATAAGGCATGTCCGAAAGATCTATTTCCGCATCCCCACATAGACATGATGGTGAATACAACCGCGGGCATGGAATGCTCAGCTTCATGGATAAATTTTCAGGATACAATCAGATTAGAATGCACACGGAGGACGAGGAGAAGACCTCGTCCATGACAAGTCGAGGTATCTACTGCTACAGTGTCATGCCCTTTGGGCTAAAAAATGTCGGATCAACGTACCAAAGACTGGTAAACCATATGTTCTAAGATGCCATAGGCAAGTTTATGGAAGTATATGTGGACGACATGTTGGTAAAATCAAAAATAGCAGGAGATCACCTGAAACTCCTAAGTGCCGCGTTCGACACTTTGGACAGATTCAACATGAAACTCAATCCGGCGAAATATTCACTCGGTGTCTTGTTCAGGATATTTTTGGGCTACCTGGTCATAAGGTAGGGTATCGAGGCCTAACAGATCAAGACGTTCGAAAACATAGGACCTCTGACGATAGTCAAAGAAGTGCAAAAACTGACTGGGAAGCTGGTAGTTCTAAGTAGATTCATATCGAGGTATTCAGAGAAGACACAACTATTTTTCTCGGTGATAAAAAAAGGAACTCGATTCAAGTGGACCAATGAATGCACGAAAGCACTGAATGAACTAAAAGAATATCTGTGAAACCCGCCATTGATGTTGAAGCCGGAACCTGGGAAAGAACTTCTTCTATACCTGTTGGTTACCGAACAAACCCTAGCATCCATTTTGATAAGAGAGAATGAGGGTAAACAACATCCAGTATACTATGTTAGCAAATCCCTTCTTGACACGGAGACACGGTATACCGCCCTAGAAAAATTGGTTCTGGCACTAGTGATTTCGTCCCGAAAGTTAAGACCGTTCTTTGAAACTCATCTAATCAAGGTTATCAGTTCATACCCCCTCAGACACATCCTTTCAAAACCAGATCTTACGGGAATAATGATGAAATGGGCGGTATAATTTAGCGGTTTTGGGCTACCTATGAGCCTCAAACGATAATTAAGTCTCAGGTGCTCGCCAATTTCATAGCCGAATTTTCTACGAATCTGGAAGTCAAAGCCGAGAATGAGGTTGCTGGAGTCGAAGATAACCCCAGGCAACCTTGGTCATTATGGGTAGATGGAACGAGTAACCTTCAAAGGGAGAGGGGGGTTGGAATCATACTTATCAGCCCGTCCGGCATAGTCTTCAAAAAGGCAGTCAAGTTCTGCTTTTAGAACAACAAACAATGAGGCCAAGTACGAAGCTCTGTACATCGGTATGGAATTAGCCCATTAATTGAAGACGAAGAAACCAGTAGTGAAAAGTGATTCGCAGATAGTAGTGAATCAGTTCAACGGCGAGTTCCATGTAAAGGAACCTAGAATTAAGCCGTTAAATGTAGGCTTTAAAATTTGACATAATTGAAATCGAGCTCATTCCAAGAGAGGAAAATATGCATCCAGATTTGCTAGGCGGGCTAGGACTGTCGGCACCAGGGAAGACCCCTAGAGTTATCCCTCTAATCGAAGAAAAGTGGCTAGCCCACAGGGGTTTTGATCAAACCAAAGAAGTCGGTGAAATTTCTGATGCAACAATGTGGAGGACCCCAATCCACGAATACCTCACCAATGGAAGCTTACCCAAGGAGAGGTACGAGGCCCTATAGCTTCAAAGAAGGGCCGCTCAATTTCTTGAAGTAGTTGATAAACTCTATAAGAAATCATTCGAAGGTCCGTATCTTTAGTGTCTCGAAAATAACGAAGGGAAGCGGGTGCTGCTCTTCCTACACGAAGGAGAATGTGAAAGCCACTCTAGAGCATGAAACCTGGTAAGAAGAGCAATATTAGAGAGATTCTTCTGGCCGAAAATGAAAGCTGGCGCAACACTCATCATCAAACACTGCGACAAATGCCAACGATTCAAGTCGATACCTCACCAATCGGCCGAGATCTTACATGCTAGAGTCCTATCCTGGCCATTCATATGATGGAGAATGGACATCATAGGGAAACTTTCGAAAGCATTAGGTCAAAAGGAATATGCCATCTTGACCACTATCTACTTTTCGAAATGGGTAGAGGCCGTAGCGTTGTCACATATACAGGATGTCGAAGTCATCTCATTTGGTTGGAAGAAGATAGCCTGTCGTTTCGATGTCCTAAAGGAGATAGTCACATGCAATGGAACCCAATTTACCAGTGCGCGGTTTCAGGACTGGTGCAAAGAGTTGGGAATCAAGCTCCTATATTTGTCACCTCGGTACCCTTAGATGAACGGATTGGCGGAGTCGACTACTAAAATAGTGTTCGGGATCATAAAGAAAAGGCTGGGAGAATGCAAGACTAAATGGGTCGAAGGGTTGCCTGGAGTACTTTGTGCACATCGAACCACGACTAGGACCTTCACGGGATAAATCCCATTCTCTTTGACCCACGGAGAAGAAGCCGTATCACCAATCGAGATGGAAGCAAGAAATCTACGCGTAGACTTCGCCTCTGAAGAAAATGATGACCGACAAATGCTAGAAATGGAGCAACTGGACAAAACCAGAAGGGAGGCATTTCGAAGGATGGTGAAACATCGAGCGCAAGTGGAAAGACACTTCAACCAAATATCCAACTTCGAACGCTAAAAGTTGGGGACTTAGTGTTGAGAAAGGTTTTTCTGAACATGTAGGAGGCTGGGGTTGAAAAGCTCGGACCAAATTAGGAAGGACCATACCAAATCTTGAAAGTCGTAGGATGAGGGTCATATAAGATAAGAAATTTCAATGGGAAGGAATACATCAATCCATGGAATATCACAAATTTGGAATTGTATTTTTACGTCTAATGATTGTAATTGAAGATCAACCATTTAGTTAAAGTTAATACAATTTCTTTTCCGTTTCAACAGTTCTCCGCATTCGTTTATGTGTTAAGAAAAAAGGTCATGATGGAGATCATGATTTAGGACATTAAGTTCGTCAAGGCATGATTCAATGTCGCATTAAAGGTCGAAGCACGAAAAAATTCAAGAATGCATCACAAAGCACACGAAAGCAAGCAAATATGAAGAAAATGAGATCTTTTATTATCAGTGAAAATTACAAGGATGCTGAAACATATTACAAGGATGTTGAAGTATCAATAAATCTTAAACCATTTTACCATTGGTGACAACCGAATCTGCATCACCTACCGAAGAATGTAGCACGATGATGGTGCGTACGCTGCGCAAGGAGAGCTTATATCATCGTCCCAGTAAGAAGCATAAAGGGTTTCAGCCAAGGCCGTAGTTTTCCCCGAAGACAGTGTTTACATGAAGAGATACTTCAAGGCAAACTACAAAAAGAGATAGAAAAGAAAAAAAAAGGGGAAGGACCTCCGAAACCCCCTTCCTCAGAGAGAGAAGAAAATGAGAGATGGGGGAAGGAGAGTAACTGAAGTACTTCCCTCGGACCTTAGGATGGTTACTTTGGAACCTCCCCGGAGTATAGTTCGTCCAGCATTGCGATATGCTAAGGGGCATCAGAGCCCTCTCCTTCTCAACCAGCCTCCGAGTCAAAGCTAGCACCGCCGTGGACATTATCGCGAACGTCCATCCCTCTGGCTTCGAGCATGAGAAGCTCCACATCGGAAGGGATCGTGGCCGAGGCACCAACTTCCAATTCCAGAGGAGGCACTGACTTTTCA
>AYJT01068779.1:0-14398 GCA_001278415.1 Ocimum tenuiflorum
CACAAAGTTTGCAATTTGTTTTTTTTTTCCTTCTATATATACCACAAAATTATTACCATCCTTTAGTTTTCTCGTCAATTATATCGAATACAATTTTCCATCTAATCGTCAATAACGAGGCAACTTAGTTATACATATTTGACATTCATCCACGCTATATTTAAACATCAAATCTAGTTAAAAATTATTTTTCTTGTAAAATATTCCCAAATTTTGTGAAACCCGATCAATTTAACTCAATTTTTTTTGTCAAACATATTTATTAAACTCATCAAATTTAACCTTTATATTTTTTCTTCTGAGATTAGATTTCCTGACTAGAATTACCATTCTACCGATGTGGGAAATCGGAATATAAAATATATTTTAACGTTAATGGTCTGGACCAAAAAAAAAAAAAGTATTAATTTGGGTTATCTTTAATAGTTGAAATGTGGCGAGTTAGATGTGATAGGTGAACTTCAATTTGGAGCTCCAAAAAATGAAATTCCGAATATAAAAAAGAGAGTGTAGTGACTACTAATTAAACGTAGAGCTGATCTATAAACCAAAATCCAAAACAATGCGGTTTAACAGAAGAAATTATTTGCAGTTTCCAAATGTTAAGTATGTGTATAAACGAACATATGTAATAAAAAAGCCAGTAGCAGAATGTAGCTAGCCAGCAGCTTCAATATTTTGATTTACATAAATAAATACTATTTGTGGAAGGGAGGCCGCTTATTCCTCGTCTCTGGGGGGCCGATGAACAACTCCGTCTCCACATCCGACACCTCGCTTATCTCCGTCGACGGCCTCTCCTCCCTCCACCCTCCTTCTCTCCTTTCAAGTCCAAACTGCACTCAGCAATCATATAATCATATGCATGTTTTTGTAATTACTATCATCATCATCGTGTATAAATAATTTGGAGGCGTGTGTAGTTATTTTAATTACCTTCTCACACAGCATTGCATTCTCAGCAGCTAGGGCTTTCTCCTGGACCACAATCATAAATAAGACGTGCGTGCAAAAAAGGAGTAATAAATTCATTCCATCTGCAAGAATATAAGTAATATCAACTCATTCAATTTATTTACCTTTTCCTTAAGATGCTCTATCTGCTGCCTGTACACTTGCATCTATATACAGCATGAACAATATCAAGAAATAGATCAGGTGTCGTGCAAACGTACCCTGCAAATTATGGTATATATATATGCATGATTCATATATACCTTTCTTGCACGGATCGTGGTGACGCTGCGTTCCAGCTGTTGTTCTAGTTGTTGCAGCTCCTCTATGGTGCATGACCCTAAACTTTCCCCCAGCAGCTTCCTACAGAGTGACGACTACAAGAAATCAGAATTTAAGAGAGAAAAAAAAAAACAAAATTCTAATAATTATGAATGAATTTAACATATTTGCATCAGGAATGAAATTCAAACCGCTTTGATGTTTCTAGCTGCTCGATCTTTTTCATCATGCTTGCTGCTTCATGCTTCAGTTGCTATTATAAGAAAAATGTTAATATTTGCCCAGCAAGTATGATGTTTTTCTTTCTCTTTTTTTATTTTTTTTATATAATCCATTTAAGGCAGAATTAAAAAGCATTTGATGAACCTGTGTATTATGGTCTGCAGGAGGATTGTTAACTTGATTTTCTTTAGTGTGCTTCTGGTAACGCTCGATGGTGTCGTGCATGCTATATATGCATCAAACAAACCAACATTTTCTGTTCAATTCTTTTGACATCAAAATAGTTTGGAAATGCAGATCATAAGAGACTTTGCAATATTTTTGTCCCATGCAAATAAGGGAGGGATATGCCTCCGAATTATTTTTTGACATGTACCCTTTAATTCTCCTCCAAATTCATCATACCAAAAACAAGCAAAACCGATGTACATAATTCGCAAGGTTTAAGCTTTCAATTTTGTTGGTTTTACATAATTATTTCAAGTAAAACAAAACAAAAAGTAGACAGAGATATAATGAAAAGTCTAAACTATTGCAAGCATTTTACAACGTTAGTTGTGATTACTGATTAGTAATTGCTACTAAGTTAAGCTATAAGATTTTAGACCCGTTCCTCATTAGCTATAACTTCATTAAATCCTGACTGTAGAAGCACAAAAATTTTAAAAGAGGACTACAATTTAAACACCAATTCGGAGCACCTAAACTAATTCAAACTAAATAAAAACCATTCGATTTAACAATTTCGGTAATTAGGGTAGTGCAAAACCAAACGACAACGGAAAAATCTAACTGATTCGAATGGTTTGGTTATTTTTCTCCAAAGGTTTGGTTTTATTCTACGTTTGAGAATAAAATTTTAGTTTGGATCGGTTTTTATATAACAAATAATATTTCGATTGAAACCAAATCGATCGAACATTATTTACTTATTAATATATTTTATAACATAATTTTATCTTTAAAATCTTTTTCTTTAATTAGTATTCTAGGATTTTACTAATTACTTTAACAAAATAAATTGTCTCTTTTGATATTTTATGCATGAGATTACACCTTATCGAAATTTTTTTGTTATCCTGTAATAAATTTTCTATTAATTATTTTATTTGAGTGTTATTTCTATTTCAATAATATTTATAAAAGGGGAATTGAAACTTTGTTTTTAATCAAAATTCATACCAACCAAACCGAATCAATATAATCTGATTAGGTTCAATTATTATAATTAATTTGGACACCTTAATCTTTACTTTTTTTTTTAAGTTCAATTTTCAATTTTATTGGTTTAGTTAGGTTTTGCACCAAATGGCCCATTTGTACAATAATGTGAATGAAAATAATTGCAACTCTAAATCTATGAAAGTGTTTGAAGATCAATCAATTAGAGTAGTTTCTCTTCCCAAACTTTTAGATAATTTAATCATAATGTGGATACGAAAAATTATAGCATAATTTCCCTGCCCTCGGGGATCCCAAAAAAAAGGACCTCCAAACACATACTCCCCTCTCGTAAATTATTTGAATTTTAATTTGATAAAATATTTTTCGTGCTCATTTAATAACACTTGTTAATTTAATGATTCAAACTTTAATTTGATAGTATTCGATTCATGAATTTGATAAGAACAATTTTTAACTGAAAATAGCATAAAAAAGAAAATTAACTTTATTAAATATATATTAATTAGTAACTAGTAATTATAAGTATAATAAATCTTTGATTAAATTCTTTATTATAAGAAAATAATTAACATGACATTTCGGTGAATAAAATTATTTATTATTAAAAGAAAAATAATAAATATTTAAACATAAATTTTGATTCTAAAAAACTCATTAATTGAGGTTCGTCTTTGCTCAAATTATTGCTTAAATGAAAGATGATGATGATGATGATTAATTAATTAATTAAAGCTTGATTCGATCATAAACAAGTCAAATCTGAGCAAGACAATGCTCGACTTGACTCCATTACACCCTACACATGGTTTAGAACTTGGACTAGGCTGACTCCCACAAATTAGGATTCCTAGGTTACAGCACAATAGCTATGTTCTTGGAGTAAATCATTAATGTTCTTTCCCTTTTATTTTTCTTTCTTCATATTAGAATAATGAGCAAACTTAACTATCAAAATGTGATAAATGCACTCTTCTTCACACCAGGATGAAATGTTTCCAATAAGAATTTGATCACTTAAGCTTGTATATTGAAGCACAACCATTTTTGCAGTCAATTGATTCAGTATCAAGATGCATGAGTTCACAAGAACTATATATGAATAGATAAGGTTCCAATGCATAGCAATTTAATTTTATCAAACCTTTGACTAAAATAGATCTTTTATTTCTTAGTTATACTACATATTGGTGTGGGGCATCTCGCCTAGGTACTAACTGATAAGAATGGAATTTAAATAGACATTCAAGAAAATACCAACTGAGAAACCCTAGCTTAATATCACAGCTCATATATGCAATAGGCTTAATCAAACATCCTAAGTAGGCTAACTTGAATCACCTATATTCAATTTCCCTATTTTATCTTGTGTGTTACTTATCATGATCTTCTTTTTATCAATACATACAATGTGCCTTCATGATATAATCAAATAATAGTACCGTACACACACATTGGAATACAAATATTATCTAATTTAGCATGCCACACACATAAACCAAGGCGAATAGGGAATCAAATTTTTCTTCATATAATACTAAATATCACTGTCCTTGCATTTAAAATCTATAATATCACCTATCAACGAGAATTTTTTTGCTTTAGGTACACACTGTTTTAGACTAATCTAATGCCAGCCAGAACTTTGTGGAAAACCTAGCAAAGGACTTGATATCTCAGAGAAAAGATACACATGCATGTGTGTTCATTGAAGTAATATACAAAATAGAATCTTGATACATAGTTTTGGAAGATAGAACTATATATGGGAAAAAGCGAATGTGGTGCTATAATATATTAATAAAAGAAAAGGGATGCAGTGTTATTGATATCTGCAACAATATTGTAGAGGGAGATCCGTACAAGCATTTGATGCACAAAAGATTCTGTGAGTGTGATGTAAAGGGGAACATAACAAGACTATGACCTCTTCAACAAAGACAAGATGCTCTCCCTTCATATAATTGTACTCCATTCGACAACTGGCGTGTGCTCCATTTTCCAAAAGAAAATTTTCATTTCTCTATCACTTCTGCTCCACTAAACACCAGACTAATCACACTTTATTTTCTATCTTTACCATCAGCGCATTTTTTTATCACAATTCTTAGTGGGAATCAATCTCTAAGCTTTTGTTACAGAATTTTCAGATGGTCTGTATATTTTATATCACAGAATTTCAAGATTTGCATCTTCTTTGCCTTTTTCATTTATAGGTGGCTAGCTACTCTCATGAATAATTCGAGCTCAGAATTTTATGATAACACTAGCTAGACTAATGATAACTCAAGAAAAACTAAAGGAATTTTAAGAAACCAGGGAACTAAAAGTATGCAAGAATTTGGATTGGTTTTATTTGACTTGAGTGAGATGATTGTCAAGTAGTACAGTATATTGTTCATCTAGTTCATACTTTTTTTTAAGGGATTTAGTTCATACTTCATAGAGCTGTGATTGTTTGTGAATCATGAAAATAAAATGCATTTGATGAGTTTTTTCTTCTCTCTCTCCCCCTCGGTAATTACCCAAATACTGAAACTACTTTCGGAGATAAAAAAAGATTAATGATATGATTGTAATCATTGAATTCTATTTCATTCTTATGTTCATATTATTCTACAAAAATGTATACAGATGTGAGGTTTTGTAAGCTACCTCTAATATTTTTAGGAGAAACTACCTGCGATTATTACTCTTTATTAGTCGTCCTAAATTTATAGAAGCTATGTCATCTAAGGTTGTCCGTACGTATGATTTCCTTAAAAATTACATTCTTCTACTTCGTCTCTCATGGGATCAAGTACAAAAACAGAAATGAAATGATACATGCATGTATTTATCCTTATAAAGGAGCGCGCGCGCGCACATACCATAAATTATGACAAAACTTGTTCGAGAACTTTAAATACAAACTAGGAAAAACATATTCTCAAGAGATTCTCAAATGAGAAAAAACCTCAAATTCAAAAGAGAAATTAATTAGGACAAGGATTTAGTAACTCGGTGCCAACAAAAAATGCTCAGACAATTTATTTAGTCAAACCACAACAATCAAAAACCATTTGAAAGAAAAGAATGTACAATCAGATCATCATCCCTACTGCAATTCGTTCCAGAAAAGGAAAGATCTGGTTGCACACAAATATGTGAATCATGGTCTATTTTTGAAAACCCTCCACACACTAGTAAAATGAATTGAAGTGGATCAAAACCTAAGTAAGAAGAAATTAAAGAATATGGAGAAAGTAATTGAAGAGATAGGGAGAGAAGAATACCTAGAGCTAGCAAATTCATAGAGCTTGCCTCTAGGGGAGAAGATGATGAGTGCGACCTCAGCATCACAAAGAACTGAGAGCTCAAAGGCCTTCTTCAGCAGCCCATTTCTTCTCTTTGAGAAGGTCACCTGCCTGCTTGTCGCGTTCTCTATACGCCTCATCTGAGTCTTTCCTCTCACCATTCTTTTTTATTATTGTTTTAATAGCTTTTGATTCAGAAGGAGGAAAAGATGTTATAAAAACAAGAGTAGGGATCTCAGCTTAATTTGGGGAAATAATGAGTATATTGAATGAGATGGTGGGAGGATAATGGATATATGGAGAAAGGAGAGAACTGGTGTAGGATTTCCAGAAATAAACAAGTGTGGAAAGAAGAAATTGAAATCAAGGTAGTGGAGTGTGGTGATCAAATTTGGCAAATACTGAGAGCACCTTTTGGTTGGAGGTGAAATAGCTAGGACTATAAAAGGGAAGAAACAAATCTGGTGTGTTTGTGTTTATGAGATAAAGAAAGGGTTTAACAGAGGATGGTAGTAAATAGACCCCTTTTATGGGAATTCCATTTATCTATCAATCAAAGCAAAGGAAATGGCAGCCAGTTTCCTTTTTCATTAATTCATGTGTTTGAGACCTTCCAACAAAGAAAAGAGGAGGAAACTGGAATTAAATTAAAAAAACCTCATTCCTTGCTAGTTTTGGTGTACCCCACCCACGCACGGCCAAAAGCAAACCCAAACCCAAACCCGGTCAATTATGAAGAGAGAGCTCTCTCATTTATATGAATATACTATGAATGATAAATATACACACACACATCACATCACATCTGATCTATATGGGAGAAGGTAAATTTGCTTTGCTAAGGAAACGAAAATTAATGTCCGTACAATGGTAGAAAGACGTCAACATCTGCAGGTACTCCCAGCTGCCAATCAGAGATCGAAAACGCAACAAGCTGTTCAGATTTTCTAATATAGTTGGGGACCCCACCCCCTCCCTCTTCCTCCTCCTTTTCCTAATCAGTCTTCTCATAGTACTTAATCTGTCCACCAAAATTACTCTCCTCCCCACATATCTTGCTTTTACTTAATAACTTGCACCAAATATCTCTCTTATTCATAGTTGACCTCAACACAACATATATATATATATATATATATTAATTCACTGGGGAAAGGTGAATGACCGCTCAATCTACACGTCTGTAGCTTAAAATATAAAAGTATTTATTTTATAAATTTTCTATTTTATACCAAGTTTGATTAACTTTGTTCGCTATAATGAATTTAAGAATATGTAATACTTTTGTGAATAAAATCACTTAATTTTAATAATCATAATGGATATTTAAACATAAATTTAAATTTAAATTTAAATAACTTATTTAAACTCAAATACGACTCAATTATCTCATGAGCCTTCAAGAATTTGCTAAGAATGCTCGATAATAAACAAGTCAATGCAAGTACTTGGCTCGACTCAATTTTGATTGTTCCTCTTGTCATGGTTGAGACATTTTTTCAGGAATGTGTATAATTATTATTAATATTAACATTATTATTATTATTATTATTAAGAGAGGGAAAGTGGGTATAAAATTTAAACATCTCGTAAAAAAGTCTTTCAACATGAACGTCATATTGATATTTCCAAATTATTATTTTAGATAGTCCATTTAGTCTGTCACTCGTATTTAGATGAATTGGCATTCATCAACTTTAACTAGCTAAGAGATCGTTGTTCGAGTTACCCGACCCCAAATCCCCCACTCAAAAAAAAGTAGCCCATTTAGTCTTAATGATAAAATAAAGAAAGCAAAGGGCAAGAAAATAAGTCACCCGTTTACTTACGTAGGCCAGATGATTAAACGACTTCTCTTGTTATATTTCATTTAAAAACTAGGTATTAGGCCAATAAATTTTTGTTTGAACATAGAAGGCCAATAAAATAATTATTGGATAAAAAGACTGCTGATGTAAATTTTTTCTCTTAATAAACGAATAACATAGTTCCTTTGGGCACATTCCAATATTATATATTTATGTGTAAAGACTCCTCAACAAGAGAGGTTAGCATTTGGTATCCATTCCCCTAATTCCCAACTCAATATAGATAAAAAATATATGTAAGATAATTATTTTGACCATTCAACTATTATAACAAGAAAAATTAGTTCATTTTGTATTATTTGGATCAATTTAACTCTTTGATTTAAAAAATTGTCCTATTTAATCCCTCAAATTTTAAATTATTAATTTATATTTGTAATTTTCTGTTATTAATAATTGAGTTATAAGACAATATATCAGTGTAGAGAAAATTTGTTTTGGTACGATATTTGGTAAAATAGTTTAAATAATAAAAAATGTTTACAGTTCTGAAGTTGCTCTAAACCAAAGGAATAGGATTCAACGCATCTGCCTTTCCTACATAAGAGATTACTTCCTCGTTCGTCAAAAAAAAAGGAAAGAAATAGCTTTCTTGTGTTATGAAGTTGTACATATATCATTCTTGATCATGAAATTCATGAGTTTTATAGTACATAAACAATCGAGAAATTGACCATTAATATATTTGACTTTGATAATTGAATGACACATAGCCATATAATGCGCAAGCCTATTATCAAATTATTCAAAAAAGTACTATGTACACAGGTAGTTACTGTAAACGTGGTACCTACGATAAACCCTATATATGTCTACAGTAAACAGTACAGGGAATTCAAGGACATTCATTAGATTATAATTAATTACTTGTAGGCGTAGCTTGATCAAAATTGATTTTGACTTTTCATTGGTGTTCATCTCTCTCAATCTCTAAGGGATATGTCTAAATTCTTATTCTCATTTTGTCCAAAAATGACCATCTGCTCCTCATTAGTTTTTCATCTCAAACCCCATAACATGATGGATTTCGTGTTTGTTATCCTATTTCATGAAATAACATATGCCAGAGACACTTTTGTATTTAGCTATATACTAAAGTAGTGGAGTGGCAAATTGATGATTAGATTCAAATCTAAAATATATCTACAACAAAACCTTTTTTAAAAAAAATATTAGATATATTAGTAACCTCGATAAAACCAATAATTTGTCAGCTCCCAATTTAGAACCGGTTCAAAATTTCACTACTACAAATTATGCTTATCCTGGTAAGGTTAGTTGTCATTAAATAAAAACTATCCTAACACTTAACAATAACTCCACAATTAGGTAACTTGTTATCCCAAAAAGTGTTGTTATAGGCTGAGGTCTATAATAACAGTAAATGGGTGTCAAAATAATCCAACCACTTCTAACACATGTACATGTACATGTACATATTAGGAAAATGATTCTAAGATAACAATATTGACGGTTGGTAAAGATTATTCAATTCAATATCCAGTTTAGTTAAAAGCACTTTTACTGACCGTATAAATGTACATAAATATTTTTATCACTCTGTCAAGAAAAGTTTATATGCTAACATTATAGGGTGTCATTTAGTGACTCTGTTAGTTGAAGTAAATTTATGGATGTCAATTCGAGCGGATGGGAATAAGGAAAAAGAACAATTTAAAAGATTTTCAAACAAAGTTTAACAAACTCTGCCCATTAATACACTCAATAAACTAACCAATTACATTGACCACTTGTTCATCTAAGTACAAATTAAAGCAATTAAACGAGTCATTCTAAACTTCACCAGTCCATATAATCTAGACAAATAAACTAACATTCAACATTTTCTAGAAGATACCCAAAAACGAGTCGAACCAATTTTAGATATCCGGATTTCACCTTGTAATAAGAGAGAAGCTTTCTCTCAAAAAAAAAAAGTAAAAAGAAAAAAAACTACACGGCCAATTTGCCATTTTTGTTTATCCATGGGAATATTGAATTTGTAGTAAATTCATTATTTTAGTTTTTTCAACTATCAAAATCTTGACGTTGAACCGCAAATTTTAATACACAAAAATTCACGAGTTCAACGTTTAGTATATTTGCA
The DNA here is from genome assembly GCA_001278415.1 of Ocimum tenuiflorum. Taxonomy (NCBI): domain Eukaryota; kingdom Viridiplantae; phylum Streptophyta; class Magnoliopsida; order Lamiales; family Lamiaceae; genus Ocimum; species Ocimum tenuiflorum. The sequence continues at coordinate 9,912 of AYJT01068779.1, forward strand.
TAACATCCATAAAATATAAATTTTCAATCGTCAGATATATTTAGAAAATTAAAAGGATGATGCTATTATTGCAACTGTCTTAAAAATAGTATCAGGTTTGCAAATTAGGTTAAAAGTATCTTTCTAATTTGCTATTTCCAAATCTATTTCTAGTTTTACACAATTAAAAAAAAAATCTGCAATCCTGCAGCTTCTCAATGAAAAAGGCAACATACTTCCAAATTTGCGCCTAAAAAGGAATAAAACAAAAGGCGGTGAGGATTTGAATTTGTACTTTAGGGATGCATTGAGGAAGCAACATGATAAAGTTCATGAGTTTATTGAACAATTAGTAAGCATTAATGTGGGTGAATTTTATTATTTTTAGTCGTTCCGGGTAGATTATTAGCTAGTTTGTTTTACACGTACATTTGCATAGAAAAATTTTAACCGATACTTGTTTTACTTTTTAAGTATTAGACTAGATCATGTATCGTTGATTCTAGGCTTCTTCAAAGTGATGAATCATAAATTCATAAGATTAAATTTTCATTGTTATAATATCCATTGTTCTGTAGATGATTTATTTTATTTTTATCTCTTATATATTACAATTTTACAGAATGAACTAACTCGACGCCGGAGGTCTTTAAATTTGAAAATCTTTATTACGTTGGAAACCAAGTTTTTTCTTCAAAATGACAAAATAGTCAATAATAAAAAAAAGAAATTGATGTTCCATTTACATCATGCAATAGTAAAAACAAAAAAGATATGTTCGCTCTTTTTATAACTCTAATGAAGTCCAAACAAAGAAAGGTAGTTATTTTACCGATTTATATTTGCCAATAAGCCAATGCCACGTTCAAATTTTAGATATTCCAATTTTCTATTTAAGGCCAACTAAAAATAAAGTTCCCTAGACCCTTTAATAGTTTCTCCCGTGCTATATTCCCCCACCATTTATGAACTGAACTTTGTGATTGATTCCCACTTATAGTAAATAAAAATCCATCTTTCTTTAACCAGTTCATGAATTAACTAGAAGTACATATAACTTTGAAATGAATTAAAATTAATCAATGATTACCATTTTGTGTTTCTTAAGCCTTGGTTATAAAATAAAAACTTTCAGATATCGTCGACGTGTAATCATAACAACCAAAAGTGGAAAGGATAATGGATCCGTGCTCTCCGTCGACATTATCAATAATTCTATTAAGTTTCTGATAGATGCTCAACCAATGCACGGTATATGTATATTATATTCTAGTTAGACACGTCGGTAGCTATGATGATGACTATGGTGTAGCCCAGCATTACACATTTAAAAATACATTTTAAGCAGTGTAATGCGTGTCAATCACAACAATTGCGGGTGATATTATTCTTAAATAGTTAAATCAAAAAAATGAATCGCATCTGCTATCCACTAATAATTACATTTGAAGACCCTAGCTAATGAAAAATATCCTTTCTCACCTCCCCAGCTAAGAAAAGAAGTTCTAGCTTTTGATTTTAGATTTAACCACACAAAAATACAATGGTCCCGGTGAGAGAAGAGAGGCAAAGACATGAACAAGTGGAGGAGTTGATTCTCGAGAAGATATTTGCAGCAAATAATGTCATTACAAGTAATATTTAACATGGGAACCCCCCAAAAAAAAGTAGTATTATAATATTCAGACCCCAGAGTTGGTGTGAATAAATTAAAATGAAAGTTGATGCCCTGAACTCAAAAGTTGTGGTACCGACACCTGTCGGCAACTGATGTTTTTTATGGCCAATGGCAACTCCTTTGGTATTTTTAAGAATTTGGGGTCCAAATCTTGAGAAAATGTATACAATTCTACGTGGTAGGGGACCACTCCTAATGAAATTTTCCATTAGTATGCAAATAACAGTCCAAAGTGGTGTGTCTTTAGTCTTATATCAAATTTACTCCTTATAGTAAATTGCCTTGAAAATCTTTTGCCGCAAATAACAAATTATGTTAGCTTCTATTCAAGATCATATTTTATGACACCATTTTGATAATACCTCAAGCTATGAAATCGTCCCGCAGATCATGACCGGTTTGATTGCTTGACAAAAGATATAGAAATTTAGATTGCCCAACTTTATGGCATCAAAATCATATATTCTAAATTTGAAGAGTGATATTTGAATAAAATCGCATATAAGTAGATGATTTTGGTGCCCTAAACTCAAAAGTAGTCTTATAATATTCACAAAACCTTGAATTTATACTTTTGTCCCTATAGTTTTCTACTAGTTGAAGAAAAATACAAACCTTTGATGTTATACCAAAGTTGCATAGTAATATATTTTTCCTTGTTTAGTAAGAGCGAATGCCCCAATTATTGCGTAGTTACGTGGACGTACAAAAGTGTTATTCCCAGTAAGTGGCTTCTGCCCAATCCAATCCCTTTTCCTTTACATATGCGCTTCCCATTTTATCACAAAAATAATCTTGAGTTTGCACATGAAATTTATATGGTGGAATCAAATTTATCTACCAATTATTGCGGTTGTTAAGGATTTTTTTGGGATTAAAAAAATTTCTCTCGATCAATGGTAGCTTGGGGGAATTATGAAATATTATAGATTGATTCTTTTGCATATCGAGATCAGATTCTAATTACGACTTAGATATTTTATGAAAAGAAAAATAATTTAGCATATTAAGCTCAACGACTCAGTTTCAATGCTAGATGATGCGTTGACTATATAAATCTCAAATCAAATATTAAGGAGTTTAGAATTCGCTATTTCCCACCGTAGCTGAAAAGCGTGAATTAATATTAACCTCGAGTTTTTAAACTAAACTGATTTCGGCTAATTCGACGCGACACATGCCCACAAATTAAATTGATTTTGAACGAGTATTTGCCCTTTTAACTCATTACATGATTAACTACGTATTGTTTTTGTCTATATTACATGACTCAGACACAGATTGATAATCTACGCTTTAAAGAAGACGACTTTTGTTATTTCGTCATTGAATTTATTTATTTGTGATTTTCAATCACGTGTAACTAAATTGTTTAGGGTTTAAAGTATGATATTGATTTCTTATATGAATAACTTATTTGATTTCCTTATGTGTTGCTTATTTTTGTTCTAATTGAAAAAATAGATTATATTATTTCACCGTACATCTCATACGTTGAGGTATATAGCAAAACTAGAAATATAGATACTAGGATTTCCAAACGAGGAGGTCTCCCGTTAGACTGTTTAAATGAATTAGGCGGGTATAGGTTTAGGATCCAGGACAAATATGAGTTTGGATTTAGAAGTCAAGACGGGCATGAGTTTGGGTTGGTGGAAATGAACTGTTTAGATCCGCCTAAATTATTTAGTTAGTCTAACACAAGTTTTTGTCTTTCCGAACATAAGAACATGGAATTGTTTAGGATTCTGAATCATGAGTGCTAACAGTCATAAAAATCTACTTCATTAGCCCTAAGAGCAAATGATAGCTTTGCGATCGCACGGTAGATTAAAATTAAATAGGTTATATAAATGCTTAGGAAGATTTTATTGTGAACTGAATCCTTATGATCCACAGTGCTTTCTATTGAGTTGTAGATCCTATACAGCATTCCAATTTAGTTAAATTTGAAATGAGTAGTAGTTTTTAGTGAACAATCTAATTTGAGTCTAAATATTGGTAAAGAAAACTCATAGCTAGTAGTTGATTGACATTCTTTGCACAATTCTATGAGGGATAGAAAATTTACTTCTCCATTATACTATTTTATTGCGATTAAAGAAAAATCTGTTGTCAATACTTTTTATTCTTTTTTGTGTTTTGTTTTATTCGTCAAACATATATAATCAAGACTATATTTAAGAAATAAAATAGATATTGCTGGCCCAAATTAACGATATTTCCTTCACTCTTGTTGCTCAAAATCATTGCAGATAAACCAAAATTTAGGTCAACGACGAAGCTTCTCTCCTTCATCTCCTCCTGCAACCAATCCAATCCCACCCAAATCCATGCAATAGATATATCATCTTAATTTCATCCAAATTCAATTTGAATTCATCCACTAAACACCCATCTTTGGAGCAATTTATTTATTTGTGCATCCGTAATTCCATATATATGGTATTGTAAAATAATTTTAAAATGATTGAGCTCAAGCTGAGTGTTACTGCTACCCATATTGAAAGAAAGAAAAAAATATGTACATAGTTATTAACTTAGATGCTATTTGAACACTTTAATGCTACACCCAGTACATTATATGTGGTATGCTTACAAACAAATAAATAAAGATGAGGTTCCCACTTGGGAAAAATAGAAGAAGAAGAAGAAGAAGCCAAAGTAACAAAGTTTGTAATGTACTTATAAGGTTTGGTACAGAATTCAAAAACTATTACATGAGCCTCCGACAAAACGTAGGCCCATTTGGCATCAATAAATTTAAGGCATTTCAATGATGTAATGCCAAAACCACACACACACACACACACACATATATATATATATA
>AYJT01068805.1:0-14898 GCA_001278415.1 Ocimum tenuiflorum
CAAAAAAAATCAAGGAGGAATAGCAAATTATTAGCTGGAAAGTCAATTGTCATCCAATCTCCAACTTAGGTGGCAAGACATCAAGAAAAGGTAGGAATTTCTGGTAACAGCCGGATTCACTTATGTAAACATAGGTAAGTAGGACAGTGATGCAGAAGCATACATGAGTACAAGAAGTAGTAGTGGTCAAGAGGACGATTGATAGAAATGCAAAATATCTTATACGCATGAAAACAAGAAGAGACAAGATATGCTTGGACAAGATAGGAATTTATCAGATAGGAATCTTTATTTAATTTGAAGTATTTGATTAATGTTAAGATAGACTAGGATTTGATTTTATTTTTATCTATTAAGAGTTAGAATTAGATTTGATAATTTAATCGTATTTTATAGTTATCTTTCAGAGATAGTAGTTATCTTTTGCTCTCTATAAATAGAAGATGTAAATGTCAGGATTATTATGTTTTGAAGATTGGAATTATTGGGACACACTTTGTGTTAGGATCTTGTAGGCATTTCATATTTTATTTTTGAATTTTGAGTTCATTTTCTTTTATTCATTGTTGTTTCTCTTTCTTTCCTACTTTTATTGTGGAGGACTCTCCACTCTGAACAATATGCAGTAGCCCTCAATGTACAAGCTTCCTCAATTTACTGCCTCTTCATTTAGCAGCAAAAGGCTACAGTCCAAGAGATAGTAAAAGTTATTGGTTCATCTTTGAAATAAAATTGGTAATAGTCTTACCTAGAAATAGAGTGTCCTACACAGGTGAATGGGATGTAAAGGTGATTATAATGCAAGTAGCTCATAATTCGTAAACTTCAATGAGGAGTGAAAATCAGTTGCATCCATAGGGTTTAAGAGACCATTACAGTTTCATATGTTTTAAAAGGATACTAAATTTTGAAAAACTGCATATGCATTTTCACTTGCTAAAACACTAGGCTTGAGATATAAATATCACAGACATCTGGCTTCTTTTTTTTTTTATGGTAGTCATAAAGCACAAGAATTAGAAAAATGCATAAAATATGAGTCGGTACATGTATCATCATGATTTATATGCTCTAACCTCCAAATCTTTCCTCTGGTACAACTTGCCTTTCAGCATAAACTCTTGATCTAATAGGTCATTTTTTGGATTGTATTCCGCTCTGCAATTCAGAAAAATGGAAGACAGGTCAGTTGGTTAGTCCATTCACATAACTAGCAAAATATGAAAATTAAGCTTCAACATTAAGATTTGAGATACCACATCCAATAAAACTGAAAACAGTTGTTTTTTTGTTCAAATATATTATTCTTAAATGCACTACAAATAACACATCAAATGAAATAGACTGCCCTCTGAGATATCACGCACTATAAATAATCCTTCAAATGTAACAGACTGCACTCTGTTTACAGAGGGTTCATTGCAGGATCCTAATCCTTCCTAATCCTTGGAAAATCCTGACTCATGAAACAATGCTCGTGGAAAAGAAACAATTTGGAATGTTACTAGGTGCCAATCCGAGTTAGGAAGTGTTTACAGTGCACCAACAACTGATACTCATGAAATACATTAGCCAATATATGAATGCACCAAAGCTAATAAACTCTCCCAAGGATTCTTGTCGGTCAACAGCAATATCAAGATATGGATCTCAAATTATGGTTTCAATCAGACCCACAAAAATGCTCTAAAGCTAGTCCCTACTCAGATAAATACTCAGCAGATAATAGACATTACATACACGTAAAAGCAACCGAAATCAACTCCAAAAAACTAAAATTCAACATAGCAAGATAACAAAACACGAGAAAACAAAAGGTCAGCAACATAAAAAGTGTACAAAAGAGTCCACATTCCACAATACCAGCAGTTCAGCACGCATAATTTTACATATTAATAATTGCAAATTAGACCAAAATCAACAAAAAGAAAAGCAAATCGCGCAAGAGGATATATGCAATTCCCAGTAACATAACAAAATTGAGACAGTAAACCCAAGGTCACAGCAAATCAAAAATACCCAAAATTCAAATTAGACTTGCAAAAGATTCAAACTTGAAATCAATTAACATAAAAAGCAGAAACATACATACGATTTTTCATACCTAGGCGGTCTTATAATGAAGTTGATGAGCTGTTCCATTAGTGATTCGAGCAATCAAGATCTTCTTGAAATAAATCGTGTCAATAAAACAGAAATTGTGATTATGTATGTATATCGGCACACACATAAATATGCCAAAAAAGCAGGTGGGCTTCCTATATCACGTCTATATTTCTCCTCAGGAAAAGAAAGAAGGCCAAATAGAGAGAGAAAGAGAGGAGCGTCAGAAAGAGGAGATTCGAACTGGAAACCGGCCCTTCTGAATTTGTTTTTTTGCTGTTGATATCTGCTTCGTTACTGAAAAAGAAGAAAAAGGAAAAATTTAAAAAAAATAAAAAAACTAAAAGCGTGGAAAAAAAGAAAACTTGCCCTTCAACATCCTCTACTGTCATTTCTTATTCCACTCTCTAATTTATTATTAATTTTTTGTTTAATTTTTTACTTGACATTTTTATAAGATTTAAATTTTTTATGTTTAAATTAATTTTACATGTTTAACGTAGAGTTTTTTTATTCCATCAATTTTAGTGTATACAATAATTTTCAATTTTTAGTAAATATTTGGTCACTATGTTGATTATCCATCATGATGATTTGTTTTTTTTTTTAAATTAAGATATTTGCTTGTGTGTGTATATTAAATTGGGGTATATTATTTCATATTTAATGTGTATTTTATAATAACTATTATTGTGATTAAAATACTTGATTGTAATGCATGAAGCGGAGCACAATTGGGAGTGGGTGACGCCTTTTGGTACTTCATTTTATATATACTTAAATGCGTCGACGGTAGACAAATTAAAAATTAATTCATCTACTATTTAGCGAGCATCGAAAAATTTAAGATTAAATCAAGTTTAATCAAGCTCATAAAAATATACATGAGAAGTTAATTAATTAATTAATTAAAATTAGTTAGTATATAATAATTAGATTAAAAAAATACAATGTTTTTTATTGAATGCAATAGGTGGAGTGTTTAATTCAACGTATTTGATAATACAAGCATTGAATACATGAAATAATATATTTCAATTTCAATTTAGATAACAAGTTGGAATTGAGCTGATTCATGAGTCTGTGACTTGTAAGACAAAGTATCCAAAAGACTAATAGTAGTTTACGAGCTCATAAGTTGAGTTTTACCAAACTTTAATTGAATTAAAAATTTTAATAAATTGCAAATAAGGGCATAAATAGGCCAAATCAGGCCTTTGCCCGACAACCCAAGCTTGTATTAAATTTTATAAATTTGAGTCTGATCTATCTAGAGATAAAAGTCCTCACATGAGTTAAGGTTGGACTTTTAGTTTTGAAGGCCTCCTTGGACCCATTTAAGACTTCAATTTATAATTGTATCTATATATTATAAATACGTTATTAAATTTTAAATAATAAATATAGCAAATAATTTATATAATATATTTTAATTTAAATGGGCAGACATATTATGCTTAATTGCCGTACCTCGAACTTTTTTTTAAAAAAAAATTAAGTAACAGTATTACAATAAATCATACTCTAATGTTTTCACATAAATTTGAACCATTAACTTTTAATATAATAAAAAAGGTACTTAGCTACTTGCATTTTGATACGGTATACGGCATAAATCGAACTTTGAAGTCTAATTATTTTGTGTTTTTTTACGGTAAAGTGATATTTTCATTATTCCTTATCTTTCTTACGGGAAAAGGAGTTGAATCATTAGTTGAAAAAAATATGCTCAATTAGATAAATGGACATAACTGGAAGTTATATCACCGTTAACTTTTCATTCATGGAGGCTATTATGCTAGAAAAAATCGAAATATCAGTATACCAGTCATATCATGTAAAAAGAATATTGAAAATACTAAAAGTTTGGTATATCGTAATTTTTGGTAAGGTATAATACCGCACCCATGTTTCACGGTGTCGCGTAATAAAGGTATGATATTCCAAAAATTAAAGTATATATACTTGTACTGGACATATAAATATTATTTTAGCTTAATTTTATATAATTATTAATATTATTAATATTTATTTTTTAAATAATTTAAATAATATTCAGAATTTCAGTCTTTTATTTTATTTTATTTTTTATTTTTCGTTTTTATTAAATATATCTTTTTTCTTAAATCTTCTCATTTATAGGTTTGTTTTTTAATTTTTTTATCTTTTGTTTATAATATTTGTTTATTTTATTTTAAAAATTTAAATATTGTTTGACCTCTTACATTTTTCATATCTTTTACTTGCTTTACATCTTCTCATCGTAAATTACTTTTTTTTTTAATCTCTCTTAAGATGCTTTTAACATTAAAATATTATTTGGTGTAATTTTAAAGTAGGATTATATTTATTTGTATTCATTTTTATTTCATATTTATAAGTTATAGTTATATTAATTTCTAAAATTGAAAGGTATTAAAAATATTGAAATTAAAAAGGATTATAATAGTTTGTCTTGGTTTCTTGAATGTTATACTTTCAAATGAGTATTCACAATTGAGAGGTTCAATATGTGACTTGCATTGTATTTTTCATATTTTCTGGATCACTAGAATATTGATTTTGTTTAAATTTAATTGTTTAAATGTGAATTATTTATTTTGATTTGTTGAAAATTATTTGGACAAAAAGTATGAAAATTAAAATAAATAAAATTATTGATATAAGCAAATATTTAATAAATAGTATTTTATAATTTATAAAAATTTGACATGTTGAGGTTAAAAATTTAGTTGCTAGAAGCCTGGAATACGAATAGAGATTGGCAAGAATAGTCTTATGCAAGAATAGGTAAAAATGGTGGAATTGTATTGAAGAATAGTTTGAGTGCACTCTAATGAAAATTCGAATAATTGGTTAGCAAATGTGTTGGATTTTGGTATACGTAAGGATAATTTATGTATGTAGTGTAAAAAATTAACAATTTTCATGGGCTTCATTTAACAACTAGTTTGTTTATCTTAAAATATTAAGGTAGATCATGTAGCATGCAGGAGATCGCAATAAATTGCATGATCAGTAACCCTAAATGAGATATAAACAATAATCACAACTGAGACGACTTGAGTACGAGTCGTCGATCTAGACTACAGTATATTCGAGAAATAACTTATCTAAGCTATTTGATATACTAACACGTGCGACGTATCGATTGGATCGCAATGAGATGTATTATCTTATCTGACTCGGTGATTTAACTAAACACAACACAATAGAGTTTAAGTTATATATATGTCTTGCGTGTCACTTTGACTTACTATGAGTGAGAGTTATATATGAGCTCAATAATCCATGTATCTTGAGGTGCAACAAGTCATACATGATAAGTTATAAACTCGTATAAAGCAACCACATCCGTTTCAGGATAATGACACTCGCTTGAGGTCTTTCATAAGATTTAATTATACTAAACCCTGCAAGTTGATTAAATTCAGATAGGATAATAAGGATGAATTGTGTGTCTCAAAGAAATTAAATAAGAGATTAATTAATTAGAGCTGTCAGAGCTTAATTAATTAATGAGTAATGGATATCTTACATGTGTGGTTCGTTAAATCTAACAAAAGCCTCGACTCACAATCGGAGAATAGAAGGGTAGGTCAGAATCGGTTATCTAGTGAAATGAATCGATATTAATTAATTAAATTATGTATAAGAGCTAGACATGGAGAAATTAATTTATTGATAGACCACTCTATTTTGTTGTGATTGGTCCCTGCATTGGCGCAATAGCCTTTTATCCAAGGAATCCCTGGGCAGTAGAAAAAAGCTTGTTATGTCTCCTATAAATATGGATTTGTAATTAGAATTCATAATACAATTCACGTGTCAGAAAAATCACAGAAAATCCTAGGGAGACTAATAGGGGCGGTGACCATCTCATATTCGGGACTTAGAGATCATGCGATTCTGTCATCACCGGATTACGTGGAATCAGACAGAGGATTCAACTCAAAAACTGATTCTGGAGTAGACATCTTAATTCGTGGACGGACTTTGCGCCAGATTAGCTAGTAACGAATCTTAAATATCTATGTGTTGCAATTACAATTTCTAAATGCATGCTAAACAATAACTGATGTATGATAGTTATGATATCCGAAATCCGATCTTGGCAAAACGAAGCAAAATTCAATTTTCCGCATTCCATCATAATGATAGTACATATGTGTTACAGTGGTGATTACAATACTTATAGGGATGTTTGAATTCTAACTAATGTGCACGCATATTCAATGTCTATTTTGCCTTGTCTTGGATATCTATTGGCCTTGGACCGTTCGTTGACCCTTTATCTCTGGTAACTGCTCCAACGAACATATTAAGTTGGTAGTTCAACCCTGCTCTTCACACTTCAAGTCTTCTTTGAGCTAATTACAACTAGCTCAGTCCTTCCTCTCCTCGAGCTCTCTATCGCTCCCTCCCCCCATTAGTATACATCTATCACCGGTTTAAATTATCCCAAGGTATGTTGTACCACTCCTTGAACTAGTCAATTAGCTTATAGACTTCTTTCTTTTGATGTGATTCCATGTTTGCACATTTTTATAAATAATTAAACAAAATAAATGTAATATATTTTTTCCCCAACCATGTCATAATATTTCAGCATAATGTTGTATACTGTTGTGTCATACAAAAATTATGATATACTAAAAATTATGGTAAGATAACGACATGAATTTTCATATAAAGTAAATTAAAATAAGGTATTATAAAATAACTAAGATGTATGATACCGAAGAATCCTACATCAAAATAATAAATGAAAATGTCATGTGCTTGTGGGACTGCAATGAATGGGCTATATCAACTTTTCCATTTTTTATTTGCAAGACCCAGAAAGCAGGATTTTTTTTAAATGTGGTTTTATGTAAGCATTTAGATTATAAATCACATATCTGATTTTTTTTTTTCTTTTTGTCTCTAGGTATCTCGTTTATGTACGTAGCTTCAATTTCGACGTATATTATATTATCTTTTGTATTTGGGTAAATTGCGTTGCTTTTATAGTAAAAAGCTTCAGTTTTATAGTTTTATTATTGAAGTGTTAAACAATTTTAAAAGCTATAGTCGATTACTAATGCGTTATATATCTGAAGGGGGAAAGTAATATTCATGCATAATATTTCTTGTTTCTCTTCTGTTAGTAATAATTGTTTGCATTAACTCAGAGTGTTTTCTATTCCTTGAAATTGATATTCACACACATTAATAACGCACATCAAATCCCAATAGATCCTTTTGTACGAGAAAATCCATCTAGATCTAATATTGACTCTGATTAAAATTCTATTTGAATTCATGGCCGTTTAAGCTCATTTAAAAATAAATGATCAATAAAATTCGTAGCCGTCGGCTTGAGAATCTCTACTCCTAATAGTGCTCCATTAGAGATATCAAATGAACCGGACCGACTCAGCCCAGCACGGTTGAAGCTCGGCCCACATTAAAAATGGATTTGGTATGTCGGTCTTACCTATGTTAAATGAGCTCGAATTGAGCTTATTTTCACACCCAACCCAGCCCAGCCCAGGCCCACCAGAGCCCAATACCAAGCTCGGCACAGCCAAGGCCCAGTTTAAGCCCAGTTCAGGCCCATGTTTGGGCCACCTTAGACTAATCTCACATTTTAATAACTAATTTAGCACACAAAATATTGAATTGAAGTGTAGTAATTAAATTATATATATTTTATCACAAATGGTTCGAAAAACTTGGAAGTGTGTGAAAAAATAAAAAATAAAAAATATTTTAAGACCCACCTTAAGCCCACCTCAAGACCGATCCAGGCACGGTTTAGGCTAGGCCTAGACCCAGCGCAGGCCCACCTTATCAGTAGTCCTGGGAAGCTACGGTCCCAAAACTTCATCAAAATGGCCGACCCATCCCAACCCACCTCGCTAGTGGTCCTGGGCTGTGTCGGGCCTCATTCATGGTGGGCCCATTCCGGCCCACCTCACTAGTGGTCCTGAGCCGTGTCGGGCCTCATTCATGGTGGGCCTATCCCGGGCCCGACCGGCCCCCTTGACAACTATATACTCCACTGTTTATTCCACAATTAAATAAATTAATTTTTATAATAGATATTATAAGAATAAAAATTAATTATGATATAATACACTCTAATTAGTATTTAGAAACAAAAATTTGAATTTTAAAAAATCACAAAATACAACTATGAATTAATCAACTTCAATAATGAATATTAATTAAAAGTTAAATACTAAAATTATTATATACCCTAAATTGGTGGGGGCAAAATTTTGTTGAACTTGTAAATTGTCCTAAGTAATAAAAATTAATAAATATTATAAAATTTTAAAAGTGAAATAGAGAGTGGAACACTATTAGGGAGTAGAGAATGACATGCCCAAATTTCAATCTTAGACGCATGAGCAATAAGAAACAACAAATTGTAGGGAAAAATCGATAATTAAGCCCCTGAAATGAGTGATGTATTCTTTAATAAACCAAAAAATTAGTGATCAACGTAAAAACAATGCAGAGTTATGTAAATATGAATTTGTAGTATCAGTTAGTTTCTACTTGTGCAAGGATTTCCTTAATTGTTTTAGAATTAGTGGTATTGCTTCAAGATTTGTTCCAAGTCTTTCATTGTCATGTACCTAATTTCAATTCAAAAGCAGAATGAAGCAAACAATAATAACCAAATTAGTATATGCGCATTACAATAATTATGGGCTGATAACCGAACCCATAGTAATTAATGAACACATTTTCAGGGTTATGCTGAAATTTTTTTATTAGGAGTTTTATATGTTGGGTTTAGGCATGTCACCTCATAAATTCTTTTTGTTTATGATTGATAATTAAAGATCGTGTTTATGATGTTATTTACAAACCAAATAAACCCCCCACTATTCTCTCAATCGAAACATATTTTCGTCAATGCAATTCGATCCAACAAATACTTCTCTTTGTGCTCGAATCAGATCTTATTTTGCAATTAAATGTTGATTTTTTAATTGACAATTTCGAAAGTTTATTTAAAAATCACATCCTTTTTCTATATGTTAAATTTCATGACAATTTTTTCCCAAAACAATAGATAAAGTTCGAGTTAGAAATTTATATCGGCTCTAAGATAAAAGATGTCCAAATTAAATAAGACCGTCGACTATTTCACAGGACCGGTGGATATTATTGACTCGGAACTTTAATCCAAAAAGTTAGATGCATTCTATTACAGGCATGACTAAATTACTACGTTTAATCCAAAAAGTTATTCTTTTCTCTAAATATTGTTTTTAAATAATTAAAGGCCCACTTCTTTCACTTTTGTAGTACCCGCATGACATCTATTCAGGAAAAGGGTAGCTGACACAACAATATGTAACCACTTTGATTAGTTGTAAATTTAATTTTCTTGCATTATAATTTCTTAGTGAAATTTTGTATGATAGTTTACTATCGGATCCCACTCTTTGGTTCTGGAGGTCTTGTGCAAATTTAAAATAATGTTCCAAATAAAATAATCATAAAATAATAATATATATTATTTTTGCACAATTTATATCATATATCATGTACTTGTTTCTAAAATTCACGAAACACTTAAATTATTTCATATATAATAAAATGAGTAAAGACGTTGATATTTCACAATTCATACAAATTCAATTGAAATCCAGAACCTATTAAGGAAAAATACAACTTATAAAAAATTGATCCTAAGCAAACTCAAACTAAAATATGTCTCTTTTTCAAATTGTTGCTTAATTACATTGCAAGATGTATCACAATTTTTTTTAGAGAAAAAAGAGTTGGATCATTTATTAACTCATATACCGCCTCGCATAAGATAGCAAAGACGAGGGAAAGTCATTGGTCCAAACAACTAAATCATTACAACCTGCACCTATAGCCACCGCTTTATGTGCAACGTTATTAGCTTCACACAGCATATGCGCAATATCATAGATCACACTACCCTTTAACATGTTAACCGTATTAGCTAAATCTAAAGGAAGAAATGGTGACTTCCCATCTGATTTTTGTAGTTCCTTCACCGCGTTTATGGAATCCAGAAACAAAGCAAAAGGCTCCTTTTTTTCTGCATACACAACCCGATACCAAAACAAGCCACCAACACCTTCACTTTAAGGATTGTCAAAGGTTTGGGTATAGGTTTCTCCAAAACAACCTGTAAAATACCTAGATCGTCTCTTATCACTGCACCAATTCCATACACATCATCAAGCTCATTAACTGCAGCATCAACATCTAACCGAAAGAGACCATCACGAGGGAGGGATCCAGTTTTAGTCACCTACTGTCACTTCCTCGATACAATCCACACCAGTAAGCCCCTTAGCCTCTTTGAACATCTGCACAAGATCTCTAGCTCGATCAACACTCACAATTGGCTCTTGCACCTCATTCTCATGTTCGATGGAGGAAACAACCCTCCATCTCATCCATACCACGACACTCCAGATTTCAAATTGGATCTTCCCCAACTTCTCATACAAAAGATTGCACAAATAAAAAATTGGCGCATCCCCTACTTTCTTAATTGAATTCCACTCTTTGCTTCTCTTCCACGCCTGCCTCACCTCTCCATAGAAAAAAAGTACACGTGCAGTCGTCCCCAAACTCAGTTTGCACCTCGTACAAAAGTCGTGCACCATTAAAACAACGACGATACATATTTATAGGCATGAACATAAAGTCATGCAATAACCTCCATAAAAAAATCTTGATCTTGGACGGTAGTTCAAGGTTCCATACCAATCGATTCCATGCACTTTTCTTTTTTGTAGCAGAATGTTGACGAATTTGATAATAAGTTAATAACCCACATCCAACAAATAAGCACACTTTACACTGAACGCCCCATTATCACTATAAAACCACACAAGTGAATTTGCCTTTGTGCGGTCTGGTTTGACATCCATGATAGCCTCACAAATCCCCAGCCAAAAGGATAAAGGTAACTCATTTCTCTTCAAGTCTCCATCGTCCCCAATGAATTCACTAACTGTGGTGTTACTTTGATTAACAGAGGAAGTCGGAATTACACCCGTAGAGAAGCTTGGGACAAAAGGATCTTCATACATACGAACACTCTTCTCATCACCAATCCGCCAAAAACCTCCTTTTCTCGCTAAAGGATGACTCCAGATAAGTGATTTCCATAAAAAAGAGCTCGATCCCTTTGTTTCAACCTCCATGATAGACAAAGATCTGAAATATTTAGCCAATAACACCTGACCTACAAAGGAGTTTGGTTTAAACCAAAGATTCCAAACTTGTTTAGCTAAAAGAGCTCCGTTGAAAGATTCAATTTTCCGAAAGCCCATGCCACCTTCTTCTTTTGGCCTACATAAGTGATCCCAACTCATCTAGTGTAGACATTTCTTGTATTCAGAATTCCTCCACCAAAACCTTGTACAAGCATTTTCAATATCATAAAAATCATCTTTGGCAGCCTAAAACAAGACATCACATTAGTGGGAATCGATTAGATGACAGCCTTAATTAAGACCTATTTTCCACCTGCTAAGAGCAGTTTGTTTTTCTACCCACCTATCCTCTTCAAAACACGGTCTCGAAGGTACCCAAATTGATAGGATTTGTTTTTCATAGAATAGGTGTGTAAACCCAAATACATCGCATGGCCTCCAACCGTCGAGATGTTCAATAATTCTTGGATATTACCAATCACCTCGTCACTCACATTACAACTAAAAGTGATTGCAGATTTATCGTAATTAACCACCTGATTTGAGGTTGTTTCATAAAGCTCCAATGCTTGCTTAATCGCCGCACATCCACGAATATTAGCCTTAAAAAAGAGGAGGCTATCGTCAAAAATAAATGAGAAATGGTAGGACCTCTTACGTCGAACTGAATCCATTGAAATTTCCATTCCACCGCTCTATTATGAAGCAAGAAGGACAAACCTTGCGCACACAACACAAAGAGAAAATGTGACAAAGGATCTCCTTGCCGAAGACCCCTCTCCGGAATAATGTGACCGGAAACTCTACCATTCAACACAAAGGAATACGTAATAGACTCCACACACCTTATAATCAAATTAATAAAAGTGCGTAGAAAGTCCATTCTTTCCAACATCTGACAAATATACGTCCATTCAACATGATGGTAGGCTTTACTCATATCCAATTTGAGCGCAACAAAACCATTTGATTTGCCCCATTTCTGTCGTATCGTATGCGTACATTCATAGCCCACAATCATGTTATCTGTAATACTTCATCCAGGCAGAAATACACTTTGATTCCAATCTATTATCTCATTCAACGCCTCTTTTAATCGCTTCACCATCATCTTCGACACAATCTTGTAGATAGTATTACATAAACTTATGGGTCGAAGATCCTTCATACATTTTAGCTCTTTGACTTTTGGGATAAGAACCAGTAGAGTCTCATTGAGTTGTGAGAAGTCTTCCCCTTATTCACAAACTTAAGAATCGCTTGGGTAATTTCATCGCCAAGCACCGACCACATCTTTTGATAGAAACGCGCTGATCATCAATACCAGGGGCCTTCGATGGATGTGACTTCCACAAGGCCTCAACCACCTCAAGAGCATCAAACGGTTTTTCCAGCGAACATTTCATCTCATGAGAGAGCTTCCCATCAACATGTCTAGTTATTTCATCAATACATTGCCTGTCCGGACTTGAGTTGTGGAATAAATCTTCAAAGTAAGTTTTCATAATATTGATGATTTCCTTTTCCTCAGCCTTCCACACACCATTAGTATCAAAGAGCCCTTTTATGGAATTTATCTTCTTTCTCTCATTCACACTAGCGTGAAACATCGCAGTATTACAGTCTCCCTTTGCTAGCCAATTAACTCTAGCTCTTGTCTTCCAATGGACCTCATCGACATTAAGAAGATCATCAATATCTTTATCAATGTGGGCCAGCTCTGCTTCGGTTCCTCCAACTTTCATTTTACTCAGAATTTCAAGACGTTTGTCACTCAGATGCATATCTTATTGGGTATATGATCAAATTTGTCACCCATCCAATTCTCAAGGAACTGCGGCATAACTTCATCTTTTCATGCACATTCTGTTCCATCCCAAGTTCTTTCTAGAAATCCGTAAAATGGGGAGTGAACTTCTTGTCCAATAACCATTTTTCTTCAAAATAGAACCGCTTAGAACCGCGACAAGTAGGTTTGAGACGATTTAGATTAAGCGCCATTACCAACCGTCAGTGGTCAGACCCATAGAAATATAACACCTTAACCATAGTCTGCCAATCTATTTGAATCCAATTCATATTAACTAAGAACCGATCCAGACGAATTAAAACTTTGTCTCTGTTATGCCTTTTGCTACTCCAGGTCCATTCTGTGGGGGCACCTTGGACCTCAAACAGCCCACAATCATCTAGAGTTTCTCTGAAAGCTCTCATCTGGTTTACATCCCTTATGTTACCACCCATATGCTCATTTTCACAATCTCATTGAAATCTCCCTACTAACCATGAGATACTTTCCACACCTCTAATCGTCGATAGTGTCCGTAGTAATTCCCACGAGAACTTCCTTTTGGAGGTGTTTGGGTTACCATAGAAACTAGTGAATCTCCATCGAACACCCTCACAATGCACCATCAATCAATATATCTCTTCGACATTGAAGAGATCGATACATCCACATCCTTTTCCCAAGCTAAAATTAAGCCCCCACTAGTGCCTTTCGAGTCCATCGTAAATCAACCTTCAAAACCCAACCTAAATCTCCATCTTTGACACTTAAAATGAGAGACTTTTGACTCACTAATAAACAACAAGTCAGTAGAAATGTCGATGATCAATCAACGCAACTCATGAAATGCTTGAGGATTCCCCAAACCTCGATCATCCCAAAGTATGATCCTCATTGGGCTCGATGGGGTTGGATAGCAACCTTTGTCATTATTGCCAACAAATTAGAATTTTGAACTTCCTCTGAACTCACCGCTCCTTCCTCCTTCACAGAACGCCCATTCTTTGAAACAAGAAGGATTCTTATCCGTCTCATCTAAGAGCTTTCATTTACCACCCAAAATAATAGGCATCTCCATATTCCAATCTCCTCTCCCTTTTACCTCTCTCGCCCTATTCTTCTAAGTTCCTTTACTGGCTGTTTTCTCTCATCCTTCCCATCCTCCTCTCAATCCGTGAACTCAAAAGTCATTGGAGAACTTCCATCAACCTTGCCCTGAACCCTAACATTCTCTAACTCTTCTTTCCAATGTTTTCATGATCGATTTTAGGGGGTGGGATCGGATCGGTAGGATCAGATTGTAGGATCGTAAGATCCTACCAAAAACAACTTAAATTAAAGAATAAATCATAAATTTTTATCAAAACAAATATTTTAAGTTTAGTAATTGTTATTTATTTTAAGTGACTTACTACAAGTAGTCTAAAATAGCATTTTAGCAATATAGACAACTATATATATGAGACGAACTTTGAACAAAAAATAAAATTGAACTTAAGAAGTATATTTTGATGGTTATAGTAAGTAATCAAACATTCCATATCCAATTTATATTTGATAATGGTTCTGTAAAAATAATTAACTTCAAGTAGAACATCTTGAAAGTTCGAGATGACTATTTTGATATTAAAACTTATCAAACTCGACTAAAAAAGTAGCAGGAATCATATATTAAAAAATATAGAACAAATAAAATCATAGGGGGAAAAAAGGATGAAAAATGGAGTGAAATTCTAAATTAAAAAAAAAATATTAATAAGAAATTGTGAGTATAATGAAATAAAAATAAAATGAATA